>APFE031609001.1:34931-60781 GCA_000404065.3 Pinus taeda
ATATATGGGAATTTATTTTTAATTTAATTAATTTCTAAATTTAGATTTACATTATTTGACATCTTGGTTTTTTTATTAGATTTTTGGGAAGTAAAATTTGATGATTCTATTAAATCCATGTTTAATTATTTATTTTGGATATGTTAGCTTGAATTTATGGGTAAGAACATAAATATGTGTCACACTTTATGACAAAGTAAGGTAAAAGAAAATATATCACATAGGCTCTTAGTCATGAGCTCGAATAAATTATCACTCGAGATTCATGTCTTGGTCAAGAGATTGATAAACATATAAAATTTCTCAGTCGAAAGATTGCTTTATCGTACAAAATTATCTCAAAGAATGTGTATATATATAATATATATATATATAACTTTTTCAGTCTAGCCCTCATTTGGACACCTTGGCCTACGATTACCTCCACTCATATGTTCTTGATCATCCATTAAATGATGTATGCATGTCAATTGTTGCATATGTTATTGGTCATCTAGGATTTAGATTGTTCATAGTTTTTAATTCAATGCTTAAATGCATTTTCCCATGTTTTCAGGTAGCATATAGTCCTTTTGGATGCTTTAGGGTTTGATCGATTATGCTTATTTGTGTATATTTTGCAGGTAGCAACTTTGGGTAATATATTTTAGTTATTTTTACCTTGTTCTTTTTAGTTGTTAAGCCCACTAAAACGTTAGTGTAACACCAAATCCTTTAATTCCCAACTAATATTGTAATTAATTATGTTAATGATGCTTATATGGGCATGCAAATGTAAAAGGGTTAAAAAATCTCAGAAAAATTTGTAATTATATTTTTATAGCATTAATATTATTTTTTCCTTGGGTTTTCGTTTTCTCGAAAGCCCTTCATCCATAGGTTATAGAGGGGACAAGGAAAGGATCTTGAAGCTAATTTCCTCCGGATTACGACATGTAGCAAACATTGGTTCGCTTGTCATGGTAAGCCCTTGACTATTACTAGTTTGTAGCTTTCTTGCAACGAGTCCTTTTTTAAGAAAGGATTTCTATTTCTCTCTTTTCCAGTAACGTGATGATTTGTTTGGCCACAAGAGTGGAATGGTAACCCAAAATTCTATGCAACAAAAGTAGGGTTTCATTTTCTAGTGGAAATATTCATTTGTTTCAAGCCTTATTCTTTCTCTTTTCCCTTACATTTGGTCAATGGTTTTCTAATCTTCCTCTCGGTTGCATGCAGGTAACATCATTCTCTAGAGCCACAGTTTTTGAGGTTTATTTTTTATTGTTTCTCTTGGGTTACTATTTGGCTAGTAGTGATCCATGTTCTTACTTGGTTTTTCCCTTTGCTTCCAAGGCTCTTCAACCAGGTGGTCGAGACCCATTTAACTTATCTGCAATTGCATGGTTTAGGGTCTAAAATGACATTTAGGAAAAGTTTGATTTTGAATAGCTTCTTTACAAGTTTTTCTAAAGATTATGTATATATGAATATGTAGCCCAACAATGTCAAGGATTACAACCATTTGGCCTTAAAGTTTTGTATTATAAAATAACTTTGTAATAATTTTTTCAGTCATTATGAAAGTACTCTCCTTTTCTTTTTTAACTAATTTACTATATATATATTATTATATATTATATTAATTTTTTTTTTTTTTTCTTTAACAAAATAATGAGTAATATCATTTGAACTCAACTTTGTTTTTCTTTCAAACCAACCTTGTTAAAGATAAATGCAAACATTCTTTCAATTAAGATATTTGGCTTATCTTTCTTAAGTTATTCTATTATCTATAATCATTATGATATTGTGATTAGAGGATTTATTTCTGCATTTTTTCTCAATATACATCATGCATCCACAATTTTAAGTATTAAAAAGAGGTAAAGGGTATTAGCCAAATCCTCAACTACGACTTCTTGTAATGTAGTTTTGTTTTTTGTTAATACAAATTGTGAGGTTACTTTGTAACACCAATAGAAGAATAAAAGAACTATACATAATTTCCTATTCTTTTACTAGTCTTTATTTGCATGCATTTGTTTTATTTATAAAAGTAAAATGCACATTTAAACAAACATTCTTACATGTTACCTTATGTTACTACATTTAGTCAATAAACCCTTGTGGGACCTATCATGGGACCTACCAAGTGTTTTATGAGACTTATTTAATTAGAGTTTGAGATTGTTTCCAATGGGAAGGTGGACATCCCACTCGTCTATTAGTTCCCAAAGGTAAGTAACCTAGTCTCATGTTTAAACATAATTTCTCTATAAATGTAAGTCCTTTTGTTACAGATTTTCCTTACTGCTCAACTTCATATTTTCAAGCTATATCCAAAACAAAAACTATAGAATTAGTTGCAATATGTATTGTATTTCAGACTACACTTACCTGCATCCACCTGCACTTGATTATCCAGTACATACTTTTACTTGGTCCACTCTATCATTATTCAACCTAGAGTTATCTCGGTAACTGCTCAAGTTAGAATATATACAATATGTATGCAATTCTATCTTGTACATTTACTCTTTCCAATCATTCACAAAATACAGAAATAATTGTTTATCCAAATTCCTCATTCATTTTCCTTTGACAAGATTCTAAACTAATCAAAATACTTATCTAGGCTATTCTAGAAAATGTGCAAAGGGCTCTCATAGTCCTTCCAACTGTAAGCTAGCTTCCATGACTAGCTACCCTCGAGCCCACTCCTTTCTGTCAGAGGAACAGTTCTAGGAATATATAGAGGTGCTTTCTTTTAAACCTTCCTACTTGTTTTCTTAGGTTCTAACTAGTATTTCTCTCCCACTAGTTATATTTGGGAATTATTGTCTCTCTCTCCCACAATGTTCCCACACATAATCAGTTTCATGGCATTTATCTCTAGCCATATTTTTCTCTGGTTTCTATATTTTTATTTATTTTCTCTTTCTATTTTTGCTTATTCTCCTCAAAATAATTACAAAAAGGAGAAATTTCCCTCTTTTGTTTCTGCCCCCTTCTTGGGCATAACCAATTCCAACTGTTTCCCTGCCCGTTAGGAGTTAAGTTCCACCTCACAACCCTTTACACATTTTCAAGAACATTAACAACAAAATATTTTTTTTTTCTTTTAACAACAAAATATAATATTTACATCAGCCAATCTTTTCCAGATACTTTTCAGTTCAAAATTAAATAATAAGATTTGTGAGTAATTATCCAGGGGTGTTACAATAACTCTTTGATTATCTAGTTTGAGAAAGAGTGAGAAGTTTCACTTAGATAGGAAGACTATGAACAATGGCCTAAGTTGGACTCCTTTGAAGAAAATCCTAGTATATGGCTATGGAGTGGAGGATGTTGGTTGCCTTTATGGGTTGGAAAGGATTTTTGGATATTTAGAAGTCCCTTGGGTAAGATAATGTTATGTCAAAATAGATCATAGTCCTTGAAAGTAGGATAAAAACTCCTATCAGAAGATTGAACTTTTGATATTTAGGGATTGAATTCTTTAGCCCCAATCCTTGGTCATATGGTTTGATGGTAGCCATCACCGCGGGTCAAATAAAAAGGGAAAAAAAGGTACAACCCATAAAAAATTAACCAAACATCCTCTAGCCCTTGTTCATATGGCTTGATGGATGCCACAACCATCGGCCTAGCTAAAAGGGGTTAAAGGGGGAAAAATATGGAAAGGTTGGATGATTCAATATATATCAAGTGCTCAAGTTTTGGCACTAAGATTTGTCAAGTGCCAAAATTTGGTCACCAAGATCTTTCAAGTGTCGAAGTTTGGCAATTCAAAAATATCAAGGCAAAATTTCCATGCATATGGAAATTCTAATAAGTGGAATTTTTAGAAAAACTAAGAACTGAATGTTAGGGGTGGACACGTGGATTACATGTGGAAGATCCAAAAATTGGTGATGTGTCATGTTATTATGGAGTGATATGGCAGCCTAATGTGTCACGCTAACATGACATGAAGGGTACTCATTACTTTTTTGGTACTCATTGGATGCAAAATTAAATTCTGCATCCAATTGGTGCTCCCACTCAAAATTTGAGCAAAAGCGTAGGGAGTTAAGTTGAAAATATGAGTTGAAAAAGTAATTTTTTATTTTTTATTTATTTTTATATTTTTATTTTTTAACTCCAAAAATGGTGAATCATCCTCATGGTTAATACGAGTTGAAAAAGTAGTTTTTTATTTTTTTATTTTTTTATTTTTTTACTCCAAAAATGGTGAATCATCCCTCATGGTTGACATCATCATATTGAATCCCATTGGTTCTTATAAAGTTGATTTTTGTTGTACATTTTTGTTTTGAGGCCCATTTTACCTCAAAATTTGTCTAATGATTGGATTTCTAGATAAATCCAGAAAAATTATAAATATGGATATCCATATGAGTAGAAATTTAATCCATGTTGAGGAGGCATGATGTTGACAGAGAACAAAGGCATAGCAATGTTGAGTTGTAGGCCCGGGTGGCAGCCACCATGGAGGTGACATGGATTAGTGGATGTTCCAAATCTAAAAATATAAAATCCAAATTTTGTTGAGTGGGACATTCAAGATTTTTTAAAATATGGATGTTGGTCTATTGGCCAAGAATTTTTCCTAGATCCAAATGAATCTAGAAGTTTTGGAAATTCCACATGAATCTAGAAGGTTGGAAATAGGGAAGATTGGAGATTTCGGACTTTTATAGGGACATTAAGAATTTTCCATATTTGAATGCAAGCTAGAAGGCCAATGTGTTCGACTATGAACATGGCCTCATGTGGTAGCGACACATGGGAAGAGGACTACCACATGTCAGCCACATGTTAAAATTGTGATACATGGGAAAAGTATTACCACGTGTCTTCTACATGTTAATAGTATGGATGTTGATGTGGCTTTGAGAGAGATAAATCTTTATAGGGCCATAAATTTGGATGCAAAGATTTGACTTTGATGAAATTTGTATGTTGGAAATATCTCAATGAGCACAAGATGATGGTGATCTTAGAAAGGAAGTTTAAGGAATTTGAGAGGAGACATATTTTTTATAACCCCATCTCCATGAAGTACCCTTGGAGGTTGGGTCTATACACTCCATACCCTCAGAAAATCCTTGAGGAGATTGGTCGGGTTACATCTAGCTCCTTTTCCCTAGGAAAACCTTAGCTCCTTCTCTTCCTTTACACATAGATGTTGAAAGTTGGCAACAAGAAATTGCTAAAAATAGAAGTGCTAAAAATACCAGTTTGGGCATCAGTGATGGATTGGGCAACAAGGAATGAAAAATGGAAGTGCTAAAAATAGAAGTTCTATTTTTAGTAGTTCAAGTTGGATTCCTATTTTTAGACAGTCCCGGGTCTAAAATAGAAAGTAAAATTCGAATTTGATATTAACAACAGTTTGTAAATTAATTAATTAATTCAGTTTGAGTTAATTAGTTAAGGAATTATGAACTTGAAGTCTATGTGAGGACATGCAATAGTTTCTCATTTGATTGAGGGATTTATCCATCAGTTAAAGGATGAGGATGAGTTGTAATTAGTTGGCTCAGTTAACTGAGTCAAGTCCAGTTAGATTAATTTAAAAAGTTGTTAAATTAATGAGATTCAATTTGTTAATGCTTGCATGCATGTAAAAACTAGTATTTTCAGATAACTAACTATTATAGCTTAAATAACTCATGCATGTCAGTTCAGACAGAGATCCAGTTGAGATCAGAGAAGGGACAGTGTACTATCAGTTGGATGAATATTTTCCTATAAAGTAAGCTCATCCATGATGAGGATTTATCTCCCTCAGGTTTGTGCAGTTATTTCAGAGGTCAGTGTTGTGTGTGAGGTGAGAACCACACAGGTTGCAGTTGGAGGACCCAGGAAAAATTGTGCATAGAAATAGGAGGCTTGGAGGGCAGAGGAGAAGGTTTGTGAGAAGCCTTTAACTATCTATGAGCAGCAGAGGGATTGTACTGAGAGCTGGATAACTTCCGAGATAAGGCTGGATGGTGCTTTCCCCTGGTTATATCTTCTGTGTTATGTGTGTTTGATTTCTCCATATTAGTTACATGTGTTCTTATTGATGTTGCTCATGTTCAATTAAGCTTCCGCTAAATTGTTTATAGAAGTAAATCAAGTGTTGTGCTTTAGTACATTGTATTACCAGGTGATCTACAGGTGGGAATTTCTACATGGTATCAGAGTTGACTGATTTGTAGAAAAATTCTACAATAGAAACCCTAAGCCTCACCTATACACTCTAAATCCCTTCGTATAATGATGAAATCCATAGAAATGACTAAGAAAAATCTAGTACCTGTTAAGGGAACCACAACAATGACCATGAAAACCAAGTACTTTATTTTCCTTAAAATTCTCAACGATAGTGCTTTAGATTTGAGGAACCATTAGAGGAATTTTGAGCTAAAAATAGGTTCTAAAACAAAAAAATGTACTATAAAAACAATTTTAAACTAACCAATAGGATTCTAAATGATGACCTCAACCATAATGGTAAATATTTTTGGAGGGAAAGAAATAAAACTACTTTTGTTAATCATAATTTCAAATTATATCCTTATAGCATTACTCAAATTTCAATTAATTTTTCATCCAAAAAATACCCACTATACATACTTTTAATATTCCCACAATGAGATGATCTAGAAATAGATGAAAATTTATGTTTATTGAACTATGTAGAATGGATACTTGTTAGAGTGGAATTTAACTTGACATTCAACAATTTCCTATACTTTAAATGTGACCAAATATATAAGGATACAAAATTTAAAATGCCATTAAAAATAAGAAAGTAATACCCCAGTTTTTATCCTTGAACTTATATGGTATGTTAGTACATGATAAAAGGTCGAAGAAGCTAGCAATGTAATAGTTTTTAAATATTACTAGAACAAAAATACTTCACTAATAATTGAAAAATGGGGACAAGAGTTATAGGAGCCTATACTTCAAATGTGACTAAATCTATAAGGATACAAAATTTAAAATACAATAATAAAAAAATAGGAATGTAATACCATAATTTTCATCCCTGAACTTATAATGTATGTTTGTACATGATAAAAGGCTGAAGAAACTAGCAATGTAATAGTTCTTAAATATTACTAACAAATATACATCAATGATAATAGACAAACAAGGACACAAGTTATAGAAGGCTATGATTCCACGAGAGAGGGGTAGATATAGAAACTAGACCAATTTATAATATTTTAGTAAACTTATATGTTGACTTAGTGGAGAAAATGAGTTATATGAGCTTCTTATGGAAGCCACATGGCACATTATGAGCATTCATATATTAACCATATTTTTGGATGGTTTGGGGTGGGTGGGTGGAGGAAATCTCTCATTCTTTCTTTTTCATTCCTCTTTTTCTTGATTATAGGGGAAAAAGGAATATTTCTATACCAAAGAGAGTCATTACCAGTTTGTTGTATATTAAGATTAGTTATTGTCCATCTTGTGAAGATGCCTGAGTGCATGGATCCATTAGCTTAGTCAAGCAAATTGTTCATGGCTGAGAACCTCTAGAGCTTTGAGCATTGAGATTTCTCAACTAGTAGCACTAGATCACTAGAGGGAAATTGAATATATTAAGGGATTGCATTATAGAGAAGTGAATAACTTTCCTTGGGTTGTGTAGGTTGAAGGGGAAAGAGAGTTGGAAGTTGATATTGTTATTTGATTATGTAAATTATGAGAAAATGAGAGTTTTTACTTTCCATGTGAGAGTACAGAAAACCTATGTACCCATCCTTATGGATTCAACCTCACCTTGGGGATGACTTACTACTAAAATATTTGGAGCAACAGAGTTTATGGACAGGTGGAACATCTAGCATCTATAGCCAATTGATGGAGTATTATGATAAAAATAAGTGTTTGTTGTATATTTGATACATGTTGTGTTTTCTTTGTTTTTGTTTTATGATAAATGCTATTATAACTATTAATGATATGCATTGTGTGATGAATATTGTATTTCTTGTTTAATGCATATGTTCTTAATGGCTTGCATGTGTGTCTATTCTAATGCATGTTTCTTGAATCATGTAAATCATATCAAAGCTCGTAAATTGTTCAAGAACATGATTTCTTGATGTATCCTATGTTGGACATAGTATTGTCATTGATGACAACCAATGACATTGATGTCAAAGGGGAAGTATAAGAGAGTAGAAGTTTCATTTATGAATTAAAGGAAGTAGTATGATATCTAGATCTATTGCATGAGCTCATCAAAAGAAGTCAAAGTGGTTTGAAATTTATTGAGTTTTTGTCAACGTTATGATGCCCAAATTAATCAATGGATGGTATGGTTAGATAGTGCTCTCCGACCATTCCAATGGTACATCACACTTGGAAAAACCCCTCTTGGGTAAGAAGTTATGAGCGTTTAAAGTTGGTAGCTGCAATGAGGATAAAAACACCAAATTTATTTGAAGACATCATATTTTTTAAGCATCGAGCATTTTCAAAGTGGATCTATGATCTTAAGGTGAAACCTACATCGGATGTCAAAAAACTTGCACATTGTTTAATCTATTAAATTTTGAGCATCTTCTGGAGAATCCGTCCATTAAAATTCACATGAACAATAAATGAAGTGTCAACATGATTAAAGTTTAATAAGGGTCACCCTCCATGCTGGCCCAGTCTCGTAGCAACACATGGCAAGATTCTATTAGACCCCTTGGCCATATGCCATGTGCACCCCCCTACACAGTTGACTATGACGTGGGAGCCATGATGTGGATGTTGAATTTTTAAATCACATGTGGATAGGCGATGATAGTAACATCTAGTGGTTTACGGTTGATCTAAAATGATGACATGGAAGTAAAGGATGACATGGAAAGTGACAATGACATGGAGATACAAGCATGACATGTCATCTTGTCATGATGCCATGTGGCATGCTAATATGACACTTTCAACTGGCCAATAAGGGAAAATCTTGGTGATGCATGACCAACTTATAGTGTGCCACATGGAAGGTATGATATCATAGTGACACCAGCATTCAGGTGGCTAATGACCCCTAAATCCTAGTCTTTAGGTGTGGTTCCATGAGGCTTTCAAAGGTTAGGTCGTTCCCCTAAATGTGGCTCTCATTTGTGTATATACTGGTTGCATGGATCGTGACTCCTATTTTTTCATGTATTTTCATTTTCTTTCGATGTGGGTCTACTCAAAAGTACACAGGGTCGACACTTGTTGGATATGTAATTTAATTCCACATCCAACATGTGTCTACACTTGACATTTGAGTAAATCTCTAAGGAGATAAGCTAAAAATACAATAAAAACGTAACTGGTATATATATTTCAATGCTAAAAAAAGTAATTGAAAGTAAAAAAACTAATAAGAGAGAGATATTTCAATGTTTAAAGAAAAGGATTAATAGAAAGTAAACTAGTATAGATCCTTAGGTGCTCAAAAGGATCAAATCTCTTGATGTCAAACCTCTTTTAAAGTGAAGATATATCTTAAAAAAAAAAATCTCTACCATTACCATTTATGGAAAAGTTAAGATTAAATTTATTAAGTTATTTGCATTTTATGAGGATTTGTGATTATTTTCCTTATTAGAAGGTTTGTATAACAAGTAGGTAACTTCAAACCCTAAAATTAGAGTTCCTACCAGCCTTGTTGGCACAATGGTCTTTCTTGCTTGCACTGATGTATTAATTATATAGATAGGTGTGTCTATTTTGGAATAGAGATTTCAAAATTTTAAATTAATTATCAATAATTATTAGATGGATGGTGGGGATTCAACCTCCATGTAATATTCTAGAATATTCATAGTAGTATACGTAAATTAAAGGTTTAGATTATCTTCAAAGTACTTATGTCATTTTTTACCCTTTTAATTTAATTGATTAACCTAAAAAAACATCATTTAAGCAAGTGACATTAGAAGTGAGTTGTGATTTTTTGGGCATGTGGTATTGATAAGCCATGTTATCGACCCATGATATTCTCCCCGCCCCAAGAACAGAAACACCACCTACATGCCTAGAATCGTGAAGGAAAGAAACATAAATTCAACACCAATCGATCCAGAAACATCCCCCAAGTGACCAAGGTGGAGAATCACAGGAGCAGAGGAGAATTAAGATAGGAGCTAGCCAAAAACAACGAAGGAGTGTTCGCTAGAGAGACCTGGAGAAGGAAAGTTTCTTGGGTAGCTGGAGCGAGCGAGAATGCAATGGTTGGGGTGCGCTTGTGGCAGACTGAATAAACTGCCACCCTGGAGCAGAAGCCGAGGAGGATGCTAGTAGGGAGAGAGGCGCAAAACACAAAAGAACGTTTTGCATCTGGAGGGAATTACTACTGTTGGGATATAGTCAGAGGAGGAACGACACCATCACATCGAAATAAATGCAGACCAGAAGGAAAGAACTGTCCACACATGCGAACACAAGCATATTTACTATGACGTGGTGGAGGCGTCGTTGCTCTGCCCTCCCCCACCTTAATCTCTTTACACATGGAATCTGTCACGTGACGGGTGGCAGCCCTGGTCCGACACCCCCATCGGGGATAGATGTAAACATATTTAACTCTCACTCTAAACTATAAATAAAATATTTTTGTGTCCATTTTTTTTTGTAAGGTACGGTAGGACCTTTCTTTTTCTATTCATATAAAAACAGGTTGAGCTAGATACATCGTTTTGGTGACCTCAACCCACCTAGATGGGAAACTAGATCTGTTGGCCACCTCAAGTTTTTATAAGCCATCCAATAACAAAAATGAATAATTCTACCAATCCACGCTAGATAAACTTCGCAACAACAAATGCTAAGCGGGTTCCAGACAGTCATGAAACTATTGACAAGAAAATGGAATACTATCCTCAGAAGGCAAACATGATATACAACTGTCTAAAAACTAAAGGATCAATCTTCCACAGTCTCAGGAGCTACTTCTGCGTCCCTCGTTGCTGGAGTAATCTTCTTCAGCTGTTGTTGGATTTCGTCTAGCTTGTTGTCCTGCATGAGCATTGTGATTTGCAGATTCTTCATTTCTTTCTTTATATTAGGCATACCCTGGGCCAGCTCATCCATTTCCCCTACTACTTGCTCCATCACCTTAGTGAGTAAACACTTCAACACCCAGTAAACATGCAAGGCCTGCTTGTATAAAGTCATTCATCTCCTGGTATTGCCCGGGTTAGGAATGCGATTTCCCCTCTCCTTCCATTACATTTGCTTCCAATTCTTGAATGAGCTTGTGAATTTCCTCATCAGTTCCTTCTCTGTATGCCTTTTTAGCCTCTTGCACAGTTTTCCTCATAGTTTTTCGACTGCATCTCTGAGGTGTTGGTGTGGAAGGCATTAGGTCATTACGACTTGGCTGGTTATGTCTGCCTCTTCCACCGCGCCCCCTTCCTCGACCTAGGCATGCCATTTTTCTCTTTACAGTCACCTGTTTACCATAGCCAATAGCAAAGGTTAGATTCTCCACAATTGCTTTTGTTCCCATCTCTTGAGTTTCCCTCTCCCAATTTTTTCCCTCCCCACTCTGAGTTCTTCCAATGGTCTGGCTACTCCCAGGCTTCCCTCCCCTTAGGCATGGCAAGTGAGTGCTCCCTGTAGTCTTATCTGCCTCCCAGATGGCTTGTTGGACCTCCTCAAGCTGCCCCTATTTGCTGCACATGCAGAATCCCGACAGGATTTTACCCTGGTCTTCACAGTTCCTTGCCATGCTAGACCCTTCCTCGACATTTCTCATCTTGCCACCCTCTTCCTCCTTACTGCTTGCAACAGGGAAGAATTCCAATTTCCGCTTACTTTTCCCTCTCTCTGCTACTCCTAGCTCTCCCCCCTCTTCCTTAGTACTACCAAAGATTGAAAGAAATGCGGGATTTAGCTTTGAGAATACATACCCAGACCTTTGCTTAGTCTCAGAAAAAACCAGTTCGCGTTGTGCTCCGGCCGTCTCCTTCCTTTGTTGCATAATGATCTTAATACCGCTCTTTGCCACCCTTATTAACCTCCTCCCACCTGTCCTGCATCCCATCATCCTTCCATCGCCGTTTCCTACTACCTCTTCCCACACTTCCCTGTCACCTCTATGCCTCGGGATTCTATCCTGCCTGCATGCTACCCCCGCATCCTATTGTATTATGAGAATGTTTGGTGGCCGACCTTGCGAGCCTTTCCCCTTCACGATCCTTTCACACATCTTTTCCCAATCTCTCACCACGATCAGGGGCCATTTATGTGTCCATATTAAATAACATAATTTTATATAAGATTGATAGAAAGATAAATTACAAAGAAAATGTGTAATTCCTTTCCCTTTTAAATAAAAATAAAATATACTCTAAATAAAAAACAATGTCAACGATAATAAAAATGGAAATGAATCTAAATATTTGGTTTGTTTATTTAAAATCATTATAAACTATTATTAATCCCACACTCATTGTCCTTATCAGTTAATGTGAATATTATAACTTAGTATGAGGACTATCTGGTAAAAAAATTTCACTTTTCTTTTCAAATATTTCGATATCTATATTAAATAAAATAATTTTATATAGACTTAGAGAAATAAAATACTTAAAAGTTATATATATATGTGTGTGTGTGTGTGTGTGAGATACATATTTCAATATAGAACTTCATGGTATATAGAGAGAGAGTGGGTTGACCATAATAAAATATTTCAATGTCTAAAAAGAAGAATAATTAAAAATCAAATATTTTAGTTACTTCTTAATAAGGGGTAGATGTGTTATCCATTTAATTTTTAATATAAAATTGACATATAGAGTTAAAAAAAATATTAATAATAATAAAAATATTCAATGTAAATCATAGATAAAAATTTTATTATGTTAGGTTAAATAATATTGACATGTACTTAAAAATATATTAATAATAGAAAAAACATTCTAATATGGATAATGTTGTAGATAAGTAAAATATTTCAATGCTTATATTGAATAAAATATTTCAATGTGAATTGTATATAAAGCAATTAAAACTATTTTTCAGGTATTTCTTTGGTCAAGTTTATATAAAATCTAGCAAAGATTTGTTTGAATTGCAAATTTATGTTAGTTTATACAATCAAAGTGCCCAAAAAAAAATTCAAGACATTGTATCTATTTATATAATTAAATTGTCATTTTTATATATATTATATATATATATATACATTTTCAATTGTAAATTAATTTACACCTCAACAATTTTAATATGTTTTATCTTAATCCCTATTAAACTCAATAAATACTTAATAAATACAATTAAATTAGAATAAATGTATACTAATATTTATCAAATATTTTACCATGCATGGATCTCTACACTTTGCATTTAATGTAAAGTGTGCAATTTAAGTTTTACGAGTATTTTGTAATGAAAAGATTCCCTTCAATTTCGAGATTATATTTATTATTTGCGTGCATTTTTTTATTACACCTTTTGCATTTATATATGTAAAAATAAATATATAATTATTTTATTATCTTTTTTCACTATATCACATTTTTATATTTAATATAAAGGAAAAAAATATAGTTTGTTTTTAAGAATTTTAATTTAATAAATTATAATTATTAAGTGAATGATCAATATTTTTTAAACTGAAATTTTGATATTAATCAACAAAAACATGTTTACATTGATGTTTAGAAAGTGTTTTTAGGAGTTCGCTTTTCTTTTTTCATAATCTACAGTCTACAGACCAGACTCTAATACCAACATAATAACCAAAATAGCAGAGTTTAACATGACCATGCGCCTAGGTTAGGAGCAATATATACACCCAGTTCCATCGCATTTTGAGCCTAGCTAGACTTACAAATTTTTTTTATGACAATAGAGTCAACGCCAATGCAAATAAGAGATAAAAATGCCACAGTGGCATTATATTCCCTTGGCCACCTTTCCAATCAATATCCTTTGGTAGACCAAAACCATGCCAGGGAAGCTCCACGATACACCAAAATAATTACCATGATAAACCAAAAATAATACCCACATCAGACATACCCACAAACTTGTGCCAGGACCTGGTAAAAAGCAAGACCACAATAAACATAGTCACATGCCTTAAAGTGGCGTTGATCATCCAAAGACAAAACACAATAATTCTTACCATTACGCCTTGAAGCTCTGACCACAAACTTGGCCATTGAAAACCATCTTTCATGCTTATTGATCTCATTTTCGGTGGAGGAGATATTAGAAAGAACCCTTGCACTAGATCATAGGGGATCCATCAGGTCACCACTATCTAAGTCACAGACAATATTTTTTTCTGTATGTGCTAGACGAGAGTCAAATCTGTGCAAGAAAAACCTTTGATTCTTGAGCATCCTCTTAATGTTTTCCAGGGAAGCGGAGACATTGTATCTTTCAACTTGCTTATCTTTCAACACCATACCCAAGAGGGTCATCATCTACCAGTGCAGAGCCACTGAATTTAAATATTTCTTCTTCCTACCCCTAGTATGACCAAGGTCAGGAACCCGTTTCGACATGTATTCCATAATCTATGAATGCAAATGAGATTGATGTTCAATCCCTTCCCATGTCTTTAGCTTACAAATTTCCTTCCTAGTCTCTCACAAAACCGCATTGAAACAGGTGGCAACAAGTTATGGGCAAAGAGTCTAGCTCCTCACTAACCTTAAGGAGCGTCACCACCTCCCTCTTGTCTACATCTCATTCTCTAACTCGACGACATGGCTACCACCACACGAGGACACCTAGGGTATCTACTATAAATTCCCCTACCTGCAAAAAAACAAGAGAATGAACTAGACTCTCCAATAATAGGATCAGGACACCACCCTACATAGTCATCTAAATATCTTAACACATAGACACCCAACTCAGCATAGACACTCTCAAGAGAGGAAGCAGACCCATATGCCTCGAGATGTGAAACAAACCCCACAACCATTAAACTTAGGCAAAGGTCTGAATCAACCAACACAACACAGGAGCTAGAATATTGAGCACCACCTCTTGACCTAACGCCCTAATTTAAAATATTAATCGACTTGACAAAAAAACCTCTATAATCCACTAGCCTAAAGTTAGAACTTCGACCAAAATTAGGAAAACATTGTAATCTTCGAACTTCGATACATATACATGAAATTAAGTCCCCCTCCCCTTGCAACACAACATGAATCCAACCAAGTAGATCCAAAGCCAAACACCCAAATACCTCAAGACCAAAAACAAACCATAAACTCAAGACCCACGACCAAATGCACTTAAATAAGGGACACTTTCCTTGTGGCTCAACTTGTCGTCAACCTTTCAATGTCAAAGACAAGAATTTGGAGACTTCATACCCAAATTCAATATAAAATAAAAGAAGACATACCAAAATCAACATGTAGTGAGAGAATACGACTCAAAGCGTTGCTAAGGAGGATGCTACAACACTTGCCTTACCCACAAACCTCCACAAAATGTTTAACCACTCTCCCAAGAAAAAAGGCCAAGTCTTCTACCACCTTCGTAGACCTTCACAAGAATTTCTTAAGCCAGAAAAGAGATGAAGTTTACAACGGGAGGTCGAGGGTTTACCCTCACCTCCATACAAACCCTCAACAATGCAACCCAAGCTCACTATGCTCCCACAATTGATAAACTAGCCCACTTGTAGACCTTGCATGCCCATGCATGGACAAACATGTTGTGTCGGCAGTGACTTAAATGCCCATCACCTCCGATGGGGTGACAGGCACATTCACCAGGGTTTATGCATACTTCAACAATAACACCCCCATCGTGGGAGCGAATGATAAGGATTTAGCCTCCACAAAATATTATAAAATATTGTTATTAATCATTAATGATTAAAGGTTAAGATTGATTTTAAAAGTAATTATGTCCTTTGTACTCTTTTAATTTAATTAATTAATTTGAAAATTATCATATGAAATGAATTATAGTTTTTAGGCATGTGGCATTGATAAGCCATGATATTAGTCCATGGTATTTTAACAAAGTTTATTTATAAATTAAGAATCTTGTTACTTATATATGTTTAACTCGTATTAATTCTCTTATAATAATATAATGAATTTAAGTTATTATATTATTTTAATTGATTTTTTAATCTGACAATGTGTAATATGTATCATGAAGTAAGTGCTTGAAGCTTATCATTTATTATTGTCTTCCAGATTTGATGCTTTATGACCTTTTTTTCAAAACATTTAATTTATATGTTGCACTATTGAGTTCAAGAGGCTCATTCTACAACTCAGGGAAGCGATGGAAAACATGTCATGCTCAACTTATGTCCAGGTTCCTCTTAAATAGAAAAAAATATAAAATATTCTCTAAATAGAAATTCAGGAATACAATTTAAACAATGAAAAATTACACATTGTTTTTTGCACTCTAAAATAAGTTTTCCCCTAAAGAAATTTGATCGCTCCCAACTCATGCTAGATCCTTGCTTAAAATGGATCTATACTCGTTTATATATTTCAATCTATTATTGAATTGAGAGGCTCGTGTAATTCTGTCAGTGATCCACTTGGAGCTGACACGTCTCCATTAAAAAAAAAAAATTAAATAAAAAACAATGTGGGCTATAATAAAAATATAAATGATTATACATATTTGGTTAGTTTTAATTAAAAACATTATGAAACATCATTCTCAATGTGTTCACTTGGTTCATCATTAATAATATACAAGTCCATTTTATGGAAAAAATGTAAATTCTTGGAGTAGTTAATAAAATATTTAAATATCTATTTGATAATATAATTTTATAGATATAAAAAATATTTCTCTTATAAATATTTCAATATACAACTTAAATAAATAGTTTGAATATCCATATTACCTAATATGTTTCAATATGAAATGTGTATGTGTGTAGACCTTAGTAAAATATTTCAACATTCAAAAGGATAAGATACAAAAAGTAATTAAAAGCAAAAATAAATTTAGTTACTTCTTAATAAGGGATAAAATGAGAAATTGTAATTAATCATTTTTAATATAAATATAATAATAATAAATCATTCAAAAATAACAATTTAAATAATGGAAAAAATACACATGATCTAAATAATCTCTTTAACATTTAATTTTTTTTCATTTTTTATATTCTTTTTTTTTTTTTACATATAAATGAAATTTTAAATCTCTCCAACTTTTATAATAATTATAATCTATATCTATATTAATATATCATACAATTACATCCACATCCCCACACTTTATATGTAGAATGCAAAAGCCTACCACTCTACTTCCCACATTTTGCATTGTTCATAATGTTTTTGACTTCACAAAGTTACTTCGCATTAAATTCTACTTGCATCATATTTCATTACATTCATAGTAATCACCTAGCATTTACGTGTGAATCATTCAAAATATTTGCACTTTAGAATTAGTAACTAGCATTTGTACCTAATGTTGCAAAGGAAACATCGTAAGGCATGGTGTATGAAAGAATATTGAAATGTGAATGGGCTTTTTTGAAAGCAAGGGTCGATGATAATGAGTTTGAATTGAGGAAGCCATGTCGAAAACCCTATTCGGGGGTTAAAGTGGCTATGAAATGGAATAAAAGTAGTCATAAATATCCGTTGAACTTGTTTAGATACCTTCGTATCTGGATAAAGATTGCCTAGTTGAAGGTGAAGTTAAACAAATGAATTCACACGAACAACAACTACGCATCCATATCGATTTGGATAGAGTTATTTAAGAAATTATTATTCAAACGAAATATTTAATTAATATCAAGATATATTTAAAACATGTAGTATATTCATTAAAATAAATTGATTTTGTTAAAAAATATGTTAAAACCCATTGATAATGAATTGGTTGTGAAGACATAAACTATCAAAATGGTATTTGATCTTGAAACATCCTTTTTCAAGTTTCAATTGGAAATTACAACTAGTAATTTCAATTGGAAAATACAACTAGTAAATTGTACCAGAAGAGGTTAGAGAAGAAATATAATATTTTGAAGAACATTGTGGTTGTCATTCCATATTTGAAGTTGCATCGAAAATTGTTGGAGGCATCGAAGACCTGAAGAAGCAGTAATGAACCTACAAAATGTATATTTTGTTAGAATTAGTAATATGTAAAATAAGTGTGGAAATTTATTAGTAATACTTTGCATGTGAGTTGTGTTAAAATGAAATTGGAATAAATGGAAATGAAGTTACCTTTGCCATGGGGATTTATATATTGTTAGTTGAAGATGCATGGTGAATAATGGCATACTGAACACCATTGGAGATTTATGCATAATTGGAGATGCATATTTCTTGATTGCCATTCTGCTCGTATTTTTCGCATTTTGTCACGTTGATGAATGTGGTTTATGCGTTTCAGGGAAGATTTTATTTGTAGTAATAATTGTATAGTTGGACAGAGGCAATATAATGGCACTACTGGATTTGGTACCGGAGGAAATCTGTTTTTTATATGTTGCAGTGTAAGTATTGATGCCTCAATTTCGTCCCAATAGTTATATAGTTGTGTTATTTATGAGTCCATATGTCCTGTTGCAAAAGAAAGAAAATGTTAGAATCAAATGTATAGATAATATAAAGAAATTGTAATATTTGCATAATGATTAAATTTGATTGTTGTTGAAAGATATGAATGGTGTGTTATGAAATAGAATGAGCTTAACAATTAGAAGAAACCTTTTGGTGATGTTAAAGTATGGATTGAAGTAGATTATCTCGAGGTGGCATTGAATGGAGAATTTCTTCCGTGTGTTTTCTGCGAGTAATGTTTTTGTTGTCCTTCATTTTATTGTAACAATCGAAACTAAATGTGGGCCCACACTGTTCCTATGTCTATTATATTCCATGGCAACATCGTACACAAAGACATCTCTAAAATTATGCAATTGAAAACAAATATTGTTCCTAGAGGTCTGGTCCTTTTGGAAAAGCTGTTAGATAAAAATTATATACCAATCAAACGTGAAGATCAACCTAAAGAGTAGGATACAAAATTTTAAGGAGAGGTATGTTAATCTTTTCAAACAACATTCTAATGTATTTGCCTAGAAATATGAAGATCTTAAACCATATCACATGTTATGAACTGAATCCTTGCTAGGATATATTCCTTATGACGCAGAGAAGCTACAAGTGGTTGATAAGGAGGTGAAAACAAATGCTTGGGCTCATGAAGGAGCTCTATATTGTCCTCCAGCCCACACTGTTCCTATGCCTATTATATTCCATGGCAACATCGTACACAGAGACATCTCTTGCTCGTTACTCTGGCATTAAGCAGAATGAATATATTAGAATATTTAATGGATATATAACCATTTAGCCTTGGGTTTTGGATACGTTGGTTGTTGGTCTTTAGACCTACAAGTTCAGTGATCTACAAAGAGAGACTGCTGCAACGGCAATGGGGGAGGTAAAATGTCTGCCTTCTGCATTTAGATTCATATTGCTTTCATGGCTGCCTGGTTTTGGTTGAATATTTTTATTTTTCTATATTTGTATCATATTTTGCTTTGATGCCAATGTTTACAGGAGAAGAAAGAGGAAAATGGTGTTGTTGCTGAAAGGAAAGTTGATGAGAAGCAGTCTGAGGTTGAAGCTAAGCCTGAACCTGTTGTTTTGAAGTTTGACATGCACTGTTGTATTTTTGGATTGAAATTGTGCGATATTTTTTGAAACATTAATACTCCACTCATCGTTAAGAATTAGAATGTGCAATATTTTTTGAATAATCCCCTATCATCATAGATTAGAAAACATAAATATGGGTAGTAAGTGTTAGGTAGATCTGCGTAAATCAAACACACATTTCATGCACTTTGGTCTTTCTGGTCTTTCATTTATGTAGTTCTGCTATGTTATAGAATCTAATTTCAGGTTTTCTAGACCTTCTGATCTTTAGAATACAATTTGAGTTCATGATATATAGATTTGGTTATAAACCTTTGTTATACTCTCAACAATTCAGGTATATGTGGATTTGGTTATAGAACTTTGCTATCCTCTGATCAATTAAGGTATATGTGATGTATATATAAACATGTAGGAGTGGAACAACTTGAGGTCGATATGTAGCTCAACAAGGTGACTGTGAAGGGAAATGTGGATCCTCTGAAATTACGTGAAAGAGTGCAGAGGAAGTCTCGAAGGAAAACTGAGCTCATATCTCCATTGGTATTTCCCAACAAAGCAGAGGAGAAGGAGAAGATTAAAACAGAAGGTATAGCTTTTAGACAATGATTTTGAAGCTCTTCCAACTTTGGAACCAAATGAATGCAGATTTCCTTTGGACCTCATGTGGAAGAGCAATATTATTAGTTGAAGATATGGAGCTCAAATGTAAGGACACAATTACTTATCATAAAATTATGCAGTTGAAGGAGCTCTGTAT
This sequence comes from Pinus taeda, assembly GCA_000404065.3. Taxonomy (NCBI): domain Eukaryota; kingdom Viridiplantae; phylum Streptophyta; class Pinopsida; order Pinales; family Pinaceae; genus Pinus; species Pinus taeda. Next base: position 55,332 of record APFE031609001.1, read on the forward strand.
TGTCCTCCAAATGTTAATCTTTTCAAACAACATTCTAATGTATTTGCCTAGAAATATGAAGACCTTAAACTATATCACATTGTTATGAACTGAATCCCTGCCAAGATATATTCCTAGAAATATGGCATGGTATTAGGAAAACAAATAAAAGGTTACGAGAAAGCTTACCTTCCATTGAAGAATATAACATGGGAAAGTGTTGCACCAATCCTTGCAAAACCAAATCCAGTGGAGAAAGCAAACAATGTGCTAAGATACAATTTGTTGTATTTATCATAAGCCTCATTGTTCAATTCAAACTCTGGTGTGATATGAAGACCTTAAACCATATCACATTGTTATGAACTGAATCCCTGCCAGGTTATATCCTTATGACACAGAGAGAGGAAAATGGTGTTGCTGCTGAAAAGAAAGTTGATGAGAAGCAGTCTGAGGCTGAAGCCAAGCCTGAACCTGTTGTTTTGAAGGTTGACATGCACTGTTGTATTTTTGGATTGAAATTGTGTAATATTTTTTGAAACATTAATACTCCAGTCATCATTAAGAATCAGAATGTGCAATATTTTTTGAATAGTCCCCTCAAAGCATAGATTAGAAAACATAAAGATGGGTAGTAAGTGTTAGGTGGATCTTCCTAAATCAAACACACATTTCATGCACTTTGGTCTTTCTAGTCTTTCATTTATGTGGTTCTGCTATGTTACAGAATCTGATTTTAGGTAGTATAGACCTTCTGATCTTTAGAATACAATTTGAGTTCATGATATCTAGATTTGGTTATAAACCTTTGCTATACTCTCAGGAATTCAAGTATATGTGGATTTGGTTATAGAACTTTGCTATCCTTTGACCAATTGGCTACAAAAAATATAACAGAAGAAGTTTGGAGAGAAAGAAACTAAACTTTTGGCTACAAACAATCTCATAGAAGAAGTTTGAAGAGAAAGAAACTGGCAACAACCACTAATATTACAATGCATGAGTGGGAAGTGGGCACTATAAATAACCATTAGAATATTTAATGGATATATAACCATTTAGCCTTAGGTTTGGGATACGTTGGTTGTTGGTCTCTAGACCTACAAGTTCAGTGATCTGCAAAGAGAGATTGTTGCAGTGGCAATGGGGGAGGTAAAATCTCTGTCTTATGCATTTAGATTCATATTGCTTTCATGGCTGCCTGGTTTCAGTTGAATATTTTTATTTTTCTATATTTGTATCATATTTTGCTTTGATGCCAATGTTTACAGGAGAAGAAAGAGGAAAATGGTGTTGTTGCTGAAAAGAAAGTTGATGGGAAGCAGTCTGAGGCTGAAGCTAAGCCTGAACCTGTTGTTTTGAAGGTTGACATGCACTGTTGTATTTTTGGATTGAAATTGTGTAATATTTGTTTGAAACATTAATACTCCACTCATCATCAAGAATCAAAATGTGTAATATTTTTTGAATAATCCCCTCTCATCATAGATTAGAAAACATAAAAATGGGTAGTAAGTGTTAGGTAGATCTGTGTAAATCAAACACACATTTCATGCACTTTGGTCTTTCTAGTCTTTCATTTATGTAGTTCTGCTATGTTATAGAATCTGATTTCAGGTATTCTAGACCTTCTGATCTTTAGAATACATTTTGAGTTCATGATAGCTAGATTTGGTTATAAACCTTTGTTATACTCTTAGCAATTTAGGTATATGTGGATTTGGTTATAGAACTTTTCTATCCTCTGATCAATTAAGGTATATGTGATGTATATATACACATGTAGGAGTGGAACAACTTGAGGTTGATATGCAGCTTAACAAGGTGACTGTGAAGGGAAATGTGGATCCTCTAAAATTATGTGAAAGAGTGCAGAGGAAGTCTGGAAGGAAAACTGAGCTCATATCTCCATTGGTACTGCCCAACAAAATAGAGGAGAAGGAGAAGATTAAAACAAAAGATATAGCTTTTAGACAATGATTTTGAAGCTCTTCCAACTTCGGAACCAAATGAACAGAAATTTCCTTTGGACCTCATGTGGAAGAGTAATATTAGTAGTTGAAGATATGGAGCTCGAATGTAAGGACACAATTACTTATCATAAAATTATGCAGTTGAAGGAGCTCTGTATTGTCCTCGAGATGTTAATATTTTCAAACAACATTCTAATGTATTTGCCTAGAAATATGAAGACCTTAAACCATATCACATTGTTATGAACTGAATCCCTGGCAGGATATAGTCTTAGAAATATGGCATGGTATTAGGAAAACAAATAAAATTTTACGATCAAGCTCACCTTCCATTGAAGAGTATAACATGGGAAAGTGTTGCACCAATCATTGCAAAACCAAATCCAGTGGAGAAATAAAACAATGTGCGAATATACAGTTTGTTGTATTTATCATCAGCCTCAATGTTCAATTCAAACTATGGTGTGATATGAAGACCTTAAACCATATCACATTGTTATCTGAAACTCTATTGTCAGTTAGTATGGTAATATTGACTAACTCTACCTGTGTCACAAATCATATAAAAATGGATTTCAGTTAGCTCTTTGGTCCTTGGAGAATAATAATATATACAACTTTCATCGATTATGGCCTCTCAACAGTCCAATTACTTAGCTAATTGCAGACCTCTCTTGAAGCATTCTTTATGATGCCACTTTTATTACAGGGATGCAGAAATTACATTTTAGAATGGGAATTGTGCTTCAGTGTTATTTTCATTCAAGCGGCATTTGTGCCAGTTATGTCTTTTTGACAATTATGGTTATTCTAAATGGTAATGCTGTGTCAAGTGTTATGTGCTAGCATTTTTATTTTTATGATGAAAGTTGCATATTATGTTAGTTTAAACAACATAATCTGATTTTCATGCTACACTGCAATTTTTTTTATAGGCATTGAATTGTTTTTTCGTAGAGTATCCAGAAGTTTGAATGCCCTAAAAAATTGGAGCCAGCAGATAGGAGGGTTCCAGTACATGTCAATCTGATCAAGAGGGATGAATATTGTCCTGTATGTTTTCATTCCATTGTCCAATTCTTGGCGTGCTAGTTTTTCTAAGGTTATGGTGTTCATGCATGTGTTTTTATACTAATTGTGAAATGGGGGAATTTAGTTGTTTCATACATATTATGACATTTAAACTCGATAAAGCTCAAATCACTATCCTAGATATATTATTTGTGTGTCAAACGTCAATGGCTTTGAAGCTGTTGAATTTTTTTTTCCTGTAATCGCTATCGCTTATTTTATTCTTTTTCAGATTTATTAGTAATATAGTAGCTAATGCGGTCAGACTCATGATCAGTAAAATATATGTAAGCTTAATTTGCTAAATTAAATGTATGCAGGTCCGAGATCTAACATATGTATCTTTTCAAGGTTTATGCAGAACACTGGGTAGCTCCAGCTCATTAGCTCTCGAGCTCAGTGCCCCTTCAACAGTACAGCCAACAACTAGTCGACGTTCAGAAGGTCTCATAGTGGATGATTCTAATCCATCTACATCTATTCAACTTCGCTTATCTGATGGGACATGCATGGTGGCTCGCTTCAATCACCATCATACAATTGCTGATATACGGGCATTCATTGATGTTGCAAGGCCTGAAAGTGCTACAACATATCAACTACAAGCAATGGGTTTCCCTCCAAAGCCATTGAATGATCTAATGCAGACCATAGAAGAAGCGGGACTAATCAATTCTGTTGTAATACAGAAATTTTAGTTTGTTAGTCTCATTAAGGAAAACTTGAAGATTTTGGCATAATGGCACATATTAGAGATTAAATTGTGTGATATTTGTTGGTTTAGATGCATAATCGAGCCATATGGCTCAAAGGTACAAACAAAAGGAAACACAGGCAATGAGCTGTTAAAATGTCGAGGTACTAATGTTCATTTGTTCAAGCTTTGATGGTAAAAAGCTTATATTGAAAGGTTCCATTTTGTTGGAGGAATGTAAATGCTATGCTAGCAATATTGATGTAGAATGTAAATGCTATGCTCATTACTCTGGCATTAAGCAGAATGAATATATTAGAATATTTAATGGATATATAACCATTTAGCCTTGGGTTTGGGATACGTTGGTTGTTGGTCTCTGGACTTACAAGTTCAATGATCTGCAAAGAGAGACTGTTGCAGCGGCAATGGGGGAGGTGAAATGTTTTCCTTCTGCATTTAGATTCATATTGTTGTCATGGCTGCCTGGTTTTGGTTGAATATTTTTATTTTTTTATATTTGTATAATATTTTGCTTTGATGCCAATGTTTACAGGAGAAGAAAGAGGAAAATGGTGTTGTTGCTAAAAAGAAAGTTGATGAGAAGCAGTCTGAGGCTAAAGCTAACCCTGAACCTGTTGTTTTGAAGGTTGACATGCACTGTGTAGGTTGTGCCCGTGGGGTCAGGAAAGCCATCAAGAGTTTTAAAGGTATAACAAATGATATGAAGACCTTAAACCATATCACATTGTTATGAACTAAATCCCTGCCATAATATATTCCTTATGACGTAGAGAAGATACGGCTGGTTGATAAGGAGGTGATAACAGAGAATTGTGGGTTATTATAAGAATTTCAAGATGCGAATTGTTGCCATTAAGAGCCTAAACTGCTAGTGGAGCATGTAACCTGAGAAACAAAAATAACAACTCTACATTAGTTTGGAAAAGAAACACACCTGTTTAGTTTTCTTTGTTGTTTTTAGCTTGTATCAATAGGTAACTTACAGGGCTTTGTCATACCTGAGTTGCAGGTTCTCACGAACAACAAACATAAAGAAAAATATAGTAAAGGCAGGAAACATAAAGCAAAATATGAGATAAGAAATGATAACAGTGACCCAGAATATATATATATAACCTAATAATTACCACCATAACCATTTGCGATGCAGAGAGCACCATATTCAGATGGAGGGAAAAACGATCCGGTAGAAAAAACGGCCTACGCGGCCCTCATGCAGCCAAGAAGAAGGCCCCTTTGCAGCAACTCTGCCCTCCTCTGAAGGTCCTCTGCCCTCCTCTGCAGTAACTCCACCTGCACCCTCCTCTGCAGTAACTCCGCCTGTGCCCTCCTTTGCAACAACTCCGCCGGCGCCCTCCTCAACACCCCCGCCTTCCTCTGCATCAAAAGCGGCTATCCGCGCGCAGGATGGGTTCATTAGGGTGATTAGGGAAAACTGTTTGGTAGGTAATAGAAACAATTTTTTAACTAATACTATTAACTAATAGGTTAACGTTAACGTTTTTTAAGGTTTTCTTAATATTTTATAAGATTTTTTTATTAAATTAGATGACTGATTACTGTTGAATCGTCTAACAATAGATCTGAGGGCTAAGATTAGGACAAATAGGCATTTGGGGGAGTTCATTTCAGAGAGAAACGTCTTACGGCGTAATTAATATGCCATTGATTTGGTAATACAATATAAAAGGATTGTTTCAATTAATGGA
>APFE031609001.1:78539-92003 GCA_000404065.3 Pinus taeda
CCATTTAATATACCCGTTACATATTAATATTTTTAATAAATTAACGAAATAATATCATTATTTAAATATTTTTCCAAATACTAGCCATTTAATATAGCAGTTACTTAATAATATTTGTTTTTATATATTAATATATTAATCTTATAATTTAAATATTATTGTTCAAATATAGTCCTTACTTGAAATTATCTCTCTACATTGCTCTCTGTTTAAGCCTTTGCCATGGTTTGCGTCTTCATCTGGTCTTGATGATGAACCACACTTGTTGGTTCGAAACGCTTATGTGATTTCTACTGAAAGACTTTGCTTAATAATTTAATCTTTATAGACTTAATTACAAAATATTAATATTAAATGTTAAATATTAATATTTTTGTTATTAAATGGTTGCTTTTATTAGTATTAATAATTATTATTCCATTCTTAATTAATTAAATCTAGATGGTTTGAAGATTTTTTGGATATCTTATATTATTTTTTCTCTTTTCTTTTTTTTCCTAATTACTTATTCTTTAATCATTATTAATATAATTTTTTCCCTTTCATTTAGTCACTTTTAACTTTTAATTAATATTAAATTAACTTTTAAATGGTTATATATTTTATTAAATTTATAAGAATTTTATTTTCCTGGTCCTCTATATTTTAAGGTTCCTCACCTTCCCGAGATCCAGGTGACCCTATGAAGTTAGGCTCTCACTCCAAAACGCATAGCCTGCAACTCTCGCATGGCTCCTCCTCCACATCATGTGTCATTCACTTCCCCTCCTATGAGCCAAATGCCCTTGTACGAGACCTCTCTACTCTTGTGCTTCGCTATTAAACACACACCCCCATGTTCATTCCTCTCACAAGTCTACACTCTCCTTTCAACATTATCTTCAACGAACTTTTTGGCATCATATTTGCAATCTCGCTCTGTGTGACTATGAATTGGGATAGGGGAAGAGGTCAGCACCCTAATAGAGGATGAGTTCGTGGGCGCTCTCCTACCAATTTTGATGATGCCACCATCGTCGCCATGTTTGACAGTGGGATTCCCCACTCCATACACAGAGAAATCCTGGTTATGGAGGAAGTTGAGTTGCGTAGGGGCTGCCCGATACTTTGGGCACTTAGGAACCTCCTTACATGCCAACTGAAGGAATGTGCTCAAGAGAAAATGAAAGTGGTTGTCTAGATTGTTGAACTCTCCGCTCACCAGAGTCATGGTGTCTCCTCTCCTAGACGACTTGCTAGAGACCTGCGTCTAGAATTTCCGCCCAACATTCCCTCCTCTTCTTCCCCTGTTCCTTCCCCCTCTCACTCTCCTTTGGTTGGCTCCTCTTCCCCACCCTTCCCTTGTGCCCTTGTGTTCTCCTCACCCCATAACTTGGGGTTGTTATATTATGGAGGAGCACTCAACGGACATAGGCAACGTGTAGGCTCATGACACTACCCAGGTACAATGCGGTTCTAGTGTGGCAGTGATGCAGTTTCAATGTGGCAGAATTTAGCTCTTGGTTACTTGGAATCTCTTAGGTTAGTTCTCCCACTACATTTTGGTCTCTTTATTGGTCACTTTTGTTCCATCACCTTCAAGGCAATCAATTCAAAGCCCCATGGCTCATTGGCTTGATTATGTACTTTTTTTTGGGTACATTATGCGTCATTTTGTTAGTTCTTGCAACAACTATGTAATCTCTATTCTCAAAATCATATTGATTTTGATCAATAGTTGTTTTGTAATGCAAACAACAACACTGCAAGGATCTGGTTTCTCTCTGCTGGTGCATAAATACACTCTCTAAGCTATACTTTCTGTAATTTCTCGGCTATTAATATAATATGACTATATTTACTTACAAAAAAAATTCCTCACTTATTTATTAGTTTGGCTTGATCACATTTCATTATTCATCTATTATGTCTTGAATATGAACTACACTTAATGATTTTAAATATCAATATACAAATTTCCAATATAATGAATTAAAAATACTAATTAATCTTAAATAAAATGTTTTTTTTTTACATAATCGGTTGTTGTTTGTATTCCAAAAAAGATTGGGGAGGCTAAGCTCCATTGTTATAGGGAATTATGCCCAGGAAGCAAAGTAAGGAAATATTACAGGAGGGACAAACTTCCCATTTGCTTTCGTCATTCTTGACTTTTGGAAACCCTGAACTAGTATAGATTCTAATAAACTAAAGCAGTAGGAAACAGAATTTGCAAGTCATGCTTAATCAATGTTTATATGACTGATTTGGTGGGCTGTATATTCTTCAGGATTGCCTTCAACACTTTCATTCCTTAAATTTGATGGGCTACTGCTAGGAGCATTATTTTTTTCCATGATGAACTTCAGGATGTCAATGAACTCTTGGACATGACTACATCTATTGGAAAGGTCATTGAACTACTCCTAAGAGAAGAAACTCTGTGAAGAAAGAGATTGAGGTCGGCCTCATGCTTCTCCTTAGTGATCTGGGCATGGGTGTCGATTTTGGTGTCCAAAATCTTCTAGTAAGCTCAGATTTGCTCCAGTTCTGCCTGCAGATCAGCAAAGTGTAAGCAATCCTCGTTTCTCACCATTGCCTATGGCCAAAATTAATTATGTTAGAAAATTATATATTACGGAGCAATGGAACACATAAAATATTGCAAAAATATAAACACATAAAACACATAAAACAAGAAAGACACAGATATACATGGTTCACCCAGTTTGGGCTACGTCCACCCCGAACAACCAGTCCTTCCTTTATATTATCGAGCAAAATGAAGAGACACAACCTACAATAGATCCGCTATAATATCCTCTGTTTTCTCTCATAGTCTCACCTCTCTGTTTCTCACACAGAATACATGTCTATTACACAGCCTCAAATACAATGCCCTCATACAAAGAGAGGGGTCGCCTTCTAGGGCAAAAAACCCTAAACTAAACATAAGTTCTATCGTCAGATCATCCGCCTAATGAACGACCCAAATTGACTATAAATTACTATAATTTTACAAGGCAATTTTACATTTGTTTTTAGCTTCGGGGGCGTTGCCCCTGAACCGTCGCCGGGTGACCGCTGGCCCCCGAAACCCCCAGCCAGGGGAGATCAACCCCCTCGCACCCCTCCGCATGGAGGGGTGTACAAAATTCCTGGGGTATACATCCGGCTGAAACAAAGACCTCTAAACAATCATGCTCCATACTCAAAAAATTCTCCGTGCGCAGCAAAGGCAGAGTGTTGCAACATTGTTGTTCCAAAGAGCCTTCGAAGAAAAAGCTTGGTGGAGGTTTAACAGAAATGAACCTGAGGGAAGGAGAACGAAGGCTCAGATCAATATAGGATTGGTCAGGAACAAACGAGGGATGGAGCGAACGCAACCAAGGAAAGGAAGAGTTGTGATTCTGAGTGAATAAGAGCACGAATATGTAGGTAGGCTTCGACAAGGGGATAAGGAAGAGCAGAGAGGGAGTCTCAGGTATATTGAGAGATAAATCACGGGAAAGGGATAAGAGAATCAGAGCACCTTGGGTGATGGGACAGAAGTGGGATTAGCAGATCGATTTCAGAGATATGTTGGTAGAGTCATCATGATTATAGATTTCAATGAAGATTTTTGTTGCAACAGGAATCAGATTCTGCTTGAAGACACTGCAAGCAATAGTGAAAAGGTACCCAATGTTATTGAAAAATTTTGCGGCCGGTCTGAGTATTGATTTGCTTCTGATCATGGCAGGTAATTTTGTGATTCGATGGAGTTGCATAGGAGATTGCCTATGGATTTGGAGCAGGCTCTATTTGCACGAGTATCGGCCTCCTTGTTGAGGGAGTGAAGAACATGGAAGAAACAGACTTCTTTCATTTTCTGGGTCAGAGCTTGACAACGACTAATAGTTTGTTTCAGGAGCACATTGGAGGCTCTCCGATTATAAACCATTAGACTAATGATGATGGTCGAGTCTCCAAGGATCATTGTAGTGCTTATGCCGAGTTTTTGAAGGTGAGTGAGCCCTTGGTATAGTGCAAGAGCTTCAGCCCTGTTATTGGAGAGGGGGCCTAATCCCCATTCATAAGCCATTTTGATATCTCTATTGGCATTGCAGATGATTCCACCAGTCCCTGCCATTCTTGGATTAGATTTGGAGGCCCCATCAAAGAAGAGATAGTGAGTGTTACAGTTTCTGAGCCAGATGGAAAACTCCTCATCTTTCATTCTTATTTTCCAACTGTAGTTAGAGTTGTTGCGTTGGCTGCTAATGTCACTCCCGCTTTGGCCACTGTTACTTTTATCCAACAAGTACCCTATGAAATTCCTTTCTTCAACACAAAGATCAACGATGTCAATTTTCTTTTGACTTTTGACTGAGATAGCTTCCGAAGTTAGGCTCCTTGCCTTGCTACATAATTTCCTGATGTTGGTTTCTTTGTCTTTGAATACCATACGGTTTCTTGCCAACCATATGTTCCACAGAAGAGAGTAGGGAAGAGCATCCCAAACTCTTCTAGCAATATTTTTCTTCTTTCATTGTCACGGATAGTTCCTCTTCGAAAGATGAAAAACTTCAACAATGGAGTTATGGGAGCTCCAGGGGAGATGGGTGTTTAGAAAGATTTTTTTCCAACAGGTAGTAGCAAAGGGGAAATGATGAAAAGGTGTTGGATGGTTTCTTCAGCTGCTTGGAAGTTTGGGCAGCGGGATGGACCAATTATGCCTCATTTTTGAAAATTACCAGATGTGAGAACTTTCCCTTTTAGGAGGACACAAATGAAGAATTTTATTTTTGGAATGGTCTCTGATTTCCAGGAAGTTTTCCAATGCACCCAAATGGGAATGGGATATTCATTGTTACATATATGCTGGTAGGCAACTTTGACTATGTAATTAGAGCCTGAAGGATCCCAACGGAAGCCATCGTTATTGTTTTTTTTAATTGGGGCAATGCTATGGAGATGGGTTTGGAGATAAGCAAAAATTGCTTTGAGATCAATGGGTATGTCAGGAAAGATCCATCCTGTCTAAATCTGTGATTGAGTTTCCCACTGAGATATATGGTCCAAATAATGAATCCCTATGGTGTCAAAGAAGGATAGAATCTGACCAGTTCCAGGTTTTCTGCTGATGGGTTGCTGACCCATTATTCTGTCTACTTCGATTCTGATATTGTTGCCTCCCTTGGGAACTTTGGAAATGTTTTGGGCAAGAAAAGGGATTGCTTTCTTGCACAACCTCCAGATTTTAGAGCAAGCTCTGTTAGGGATATCATAATCCAAGAGGTGCTACCTTGGAGATTTAAGATATTTGGCTTCCAGCACATTTTTCCACCAAGTAGATTGGCCACTAATGAGTCTCCAAACAATCTTGCCACCAAACGCCAGATTTAAGAGCTTGGGTTATCTGATTCCTAAACCTCCACGTTCCTAGGCTTGAATGACCTATTTCCCATTTATAAGGTTGTACTTCTTCTTTTCATTTCCCCCCCTTGCTAAAGAAAATGACGGAGGATGGCTTCCATTTTGTGATGAAAATTGGCAAGAGCTTGCAGAAGCGTGAATTGATATAAGGGCAAAGAAGAAAGACCTATTTTTAGAAGAACTAGGCGACCTACTGGATTAAGCCAAGAGGAGCCCCATTGTTGCACTTTCCTTTTCATTTTATCTATGATAGTATCCCATACTTCAGCTTTCAGAGGACCAACACTCACTGGCATGCCCAAATAAGTGAAATGTCCCCAGTCTAACTTGCAAGGGACCCCAAATGTGCTGGCGATATTATGAAGAACTCGAGCAGAAGTGTTCCAACCATAGATGTAGCTCTTGAGATGGTTGACCATACCTCCTGAGTAGCTCATGTATTTGTATAAGAGGGTTTTGAAATGACGAGCTATGATATTGGAGGCTCCTCCCATTAACAGTGTGTCATCAATAAATTGGGAGTGATTTATGTTTTTGACTCCATTCCCAAATTTAATACCTGTGATAAGACCGATTCGCCGATTATAATCCAAGGCCTTACTAAAGGACTCAACCATCAAGATGAAAAGGTAAGGAGAAAGGGGACAGCCTTGTCTTAGCCCTCGAGAGGATTGAAAGGAAGGCCCTGGTCTGCCATTAATGAGAGGAGAGATCCAAGGACCTTAAATGCAAGCTTTGACGAGGTCAAGGAAGGGCACAGCAAATCCCTTTTTCTTTAGAACAACAAAGAGGAATGAGTGTCTAACTCTGTCGAAGGCATTGGCTAAGTCCAATTTTAGAATGAAACCTTTTTCTTTTCTAGACTTGCTGGAGTGTATAGCTTCTTGGACAAGGAGAATGGAGTCAAAAATTTGTCTATTGGCCAAGAAGCCTCCTTGATTTTCAGAGATGAGCAAGGGGAGAAGAGGTTTAAGACGAGAAGCGAGGATTTTGGTCAGAATTTGGTAAGATGAGTTGCAGAGTGAAATGGGTCAAAATCGGGAGAAGGATGAAGGCCGATTCTCTTTAGGGAGGAGGGAAAGATGGGTGGCATTAGTGAAACCTCCAATTTTTCCCTTGCGTTGAATCCATTTTATCATCTTAACAAGGTCTTTTTTTATTATTCCCTAATAATCTCGGTAGAAGCAGATGGGGAAACTATCTAGGCCAGGAGCTTTGTCTGGTTGAAGTGTCTAGATAGCTCTTCTTATTTCTTCTTCTTCAATCTCCTTGATCAGGTTTTCATTGATTTCCTCATTGATCTCAGTGGGGAGGTGTTGCAGTAGATCTAAGTAATCTTCAACCTCTTTCATTTCAGTTAAGAGGGCATTGTAATGATTTGAGGCTGCCTTTTTAATAGCACCTTGAGTGGTTTGGAGATTGCCTTCAGCATCGATGATGGAGGTAACATTGTTCCTAATTTTCCTGACAGTGACCTACTTATGAAAGAAAGCAGAATTTTTGTCACCTCCTTGCAACCATAGCTACCTTGATTTTATTCTCCATTTTTTCTCCTCTGCTCTATTGGCACGATATAGCTGGAAGTAGTGATCGCCTTTGAGTGCTTTGTATTCCTATGAAAGCCATCGTTCCTCTGATATGCTGTGAACTTTCTCCAATTTGTCTTTTATTTCAATTTTGTCCTTCTGAGGTTCCATGTAGTAGTTTTTTGCCCATTCCTTTAAGGCGCTTTTGGTCCTTTTTAACTTGTTTTCCCATATGTATCCTGGTGACCCTTCTATGTGCTAACTCCATGTGTTTTTGACAATCTCCTCAACTGTAGGAATGTTGCTCCACAGTGGACTATATTTAAAAGGTATGGGCCCTAAGGGACAGCGGGCTTCGAGAACAAGAGTTGTGGGGTAATGATCAGACGCTTAATAGGGGAGAACGACAGCATAAGCAGTGGAGTAAGATGAGAGGAGCATGACATTCACCAAAATCCTGTCTAGCCTTTCCATGATATTCCCTTTGCCCAGTTTACGATTATTCAAAGTATATCTGCGATTTTTTGGTACAATGTCAACTAGATCATGATCCTGCATCATGATCTCCAACTGTGTTCTGCAAGGGTCATGAGAAAAACAGCCTCCTCTTTTCACGTTGGAGTGGAGCATGAGATTGAGGTCTCCACCAAGAATCATATTGATGTTTCCTTCTTCATCTATGTCAGCTTTGATGGAAGTCCAACACTGCTCTTTGTCTCTATAGTGTATTGATGCATAGATGTTGTAGATACCAATCCTTTTGTTATCTATTAAGCGCTCTAGAGTGACCTTAATCCAGTATTGGCTGACTGTATCTGTTATGTGTTTCCAAATGATGTGGTTCCAAAGGGTTGCAATTCCCCCGGAGGTGCCCCTTGATTCGCTTATGCATCCATTATACTGCTTGAGCTGACCAATGGTTTCTTTCATTTCCTGGTGTCCTTGTTTTGTTTCTTGTAGCAATAGGATTTCTGGTTTCTCATGTATTAATAGATCTTTTAGGGCAACAATTTTGGAGGGGTGCCCCAATCCCCTGCTATTCTAGGATAGAACTTTCATCATTAAGTGTGATGGGTACGAAGAGTTTCTCACCCTCCGTGTTCCTTATGCACTGCTTCTTTACTGTTTTTCCCCAAAATGTAGGTTTCTATGGGGTTCTACGTACCCATGGCAATATCCTTTTGAGCATTTTCATCTCTCTGTTGCTTTGAAGACTTTCTTCCTGGCCCTTTTTTTTTTGTGTGTCTAGAGTTACACCGTGCCCTTTAGAAGAACTCCTAGTAGATCTAGAGGAGGGAGGATCGTGGGAAAAAGAGGAGGAGATTAGCAGAGGGGGGGTGGGATCAATAGCATCAACTTGGGACATGGAAGGGGGGTTATCTTCAGGGGGGAAATGATGGAAAAAGGGTTGGATGAAGTAGGGGCGGGGAGCGGATGGGCAGGGGAGGGGGTAGAAGAGATAAAGAGAGGAGGATTCAGTGATGAGGTGGAGGGGAAGGCTGTGTTAGCCTTGGGAGGGACAGTTTCAGGGTTTGCCTTGGGGTTGGTAGCAGTCTTCTTTTTCTTGACCATTTACCATTGATCATCTTGTGAAGCATTTTCAACATCAACTAATTTAGAGCAACGATTGGAAAAATGGCCATATTCGTGACATACCTTGCATTTAAATGGGATATGCTCGTAGTCCAACTATTGGATGTGCGTCCAATCATCCACTTTGAGGTTGATGGCCTCAGGGAGCCCTTTGCCGAGATCAACTTCAACACATATGTGGGCACAGGCTTGCATGTTATCTTTTGGCTCACTGCGATCAATAAATCTTCCAACAACATTCCTAATGGCTCGAACTGATTCATCTCCCCAATAGTGGCGAGGGAGGTGAGGGAGCCGAACCTAGACCGGGACTGCACTAGGGACATCTAATTCAAGGTCAAAATATGGAGTCCATTTGTTGAGGTATAAACTTCTGGAGTCCATGAAATACGATCCGTTTCTAAAGATTAGATCCTTGTCTTCTCTTGATTCAAAGTGGAAGGTGAAATGCCCTTTCCCACAGAAGCGGATGGAAATTTGCCTTGTATTTTATCAGACCAGTTTCGTTCGACCCACCTTTGTATTGTCTTAAGAGAGGGCCAGAGACCAGTGAATTGTCCGATGGTACCTTGTTCTGCCAAAGAAAGTGATGCCATACGAGGGAGAGCAGGAGGAAGAATCACCTCTTGCAGAACATCTAGCTTCTTAACAAACTTAGAGATTTCTGGGTGAGGGCACTGAGGTGGTAAGGATTTAACTCGGGCGGAGAAGGCCTGTTGGGCATCAGCTGCCTTCGGGGTTGTATTTGAAGGGGCCATGGCGGAGGGCCGAAGGCCACAAGAACTAGTCGGCGCTCAGCAACAGTGTGACCTACCCTGTTCGCCTCTTCCTCCATAGCCTGTTCGTATATATAATCTTAAATAAAATGTTAATAACTAAAATCAAAATATAATAAATTTATAACTATATACATTATTATACTTTTATATAAAACTAAAGAAAATTTATTTTTTATAAATTAATGATAATTAAATTATTATAACTTTATTATAGATATAGATATATATTTTAAAATGATTTACATTTTATATCTTAAATTAATAATCTATTTCTTATTAAAATAATGAAATATTATTCATTAATAAAAACCTAATTAATTTTTAATACACACGAGAAAATCAATATCTTTAGTCATCACTATGCACCAAATTATATCTAAACATCTACATCTTTGATCATATTTTTCTACTAATGATTTGTAGTAAATAAAACATATTGGACTTTTTTTAATTGGTTATACCTTCTCATGCGTAAACATATTGGACTTTTTTTAATTGGTTATACCTTCTCATGCGTATTTTTATATATGAGTTGTTACTTCATTTTTATTATTATTATTAATTATTGCTTTTTAATTTGATGATATTATATTGATTGTGTCAGGTGGTTTAATGATAATTGTGGTGTACAGAAGTGTAATTTAAAGTTTAGTATAATGGTAATATGTAATTATGTAATAAAAATTGTTTTTATTTTTTATTTTTTTTAATATATATGGGAAGTTGTTTTTATTTTAGTTTTTGAGTTTTAAGCATGTTACTATGTAACTAAGAAGTTACAATAATTAAAAATATGTTTTGTTGGTTTTTTTTAATAGTGAGGTTTGGGAGGCACTTAAAACAACAATAATCTCATTTTTATTTATTTATATTTATTATTTATTTTATTAATTTATTTGTTATTTTTTTAAGTTTAAGTTTCATATAAAAAAAAACCTATCTATATATTTATAGAGTAATTGGAATTTATTTTTTTTCTTGATGATGGTGGTTAACGTCCAGTGAGACCAAATTTTGGTTTATCGGACCTAAAGAAACAAAATATTATTTAGTTTGATTTAAGATTTTATTCCTATGCTCAAAAAGCTTGGAGAGAAGCCTCCCGAGCTCACTATAATTTTGACATCGTAAAAGGCTCGGAAGGTCAATATTGCAACAAAGATTATGAAACTGAGATCTAATGTGGTTGTACACGGGGCACTCTAAAAGGAAGTTATTTTCATCCTCGATGTTCATATTCTTGTACAGATGGCAGATCCTTTCCATCCATGGTGTTTTAGGAACTGCCTAACAACTCATTTCACTATGGAGCTCATGAGAGTTCGTTCTAATCTTGGCTATATTAATTTTCTTCTTTGAGCTAGTTAAAACAGAGAGATACTTTTGATATTCTAGGGTGGGGTTGATGACCTCCTTATAATATCTTAATTTTCTTTTAGCTGCTAAATCTTTCTCACACCATATTTTTTCTTTGAACCTAGAAGTAACAATATTTTTAATGTTATTAATGTTTTGCAATGCAACATTCTTGTCGATCTCCCAATGATTTAACTAGGCCCTTGTGTGTTTATGCCAACCTTGTTTGAGCCTTACGTGGTTTTGTCTGGAATTTAAAGCTAGCTTGGGAAGTATATGGTCTCCTATGTTATTGAGTGTGTGCCTATACAACAAAAGCCTAGTCATAGCTAGGCCCTCGATCGGGGAAAGACCCACTTCTATAAGGAGAATAGGATAGGGTGTATTGCTTTTAATTTTGAGGTTATACATTATAAATCGCTTATGGATGTGCTCAATCTTTCTCCACGATTCTCTAGAGATGTTGCAACCCCAAACCTCACATCCATATAAGATAACAGGGGTGACTAAAGTTTCAAAGAGGAACTTCTTTCTATCCCACATTATGAGGTTTGTCGTTTTACAAGTATTTTCAAGACCAAAATAAGCTTTCCACCCCCCATTAATCCTTTTCTCAATGCTATAGTTTCAGTTGAGCTTGTGATGAATATCAATTCCTAGGTACTTGTAAGAAGACACTTCCTCCAAGTTACTAGTGTCATACATAAAATTAGCGTAAGTGTCCTTCTTGGATTTGATAATCATATCTTTCGTTTTGTCAGTGTTAATGGTCATACCCATGGTAGAGCAGAAATCCTTAAGAAGTCTAAGTTTCTTATCAAGATCAGATGGGCATCTTGCGAGAAGAACAATATCGTCAACATAGAGAAGAAGGATGATGATTATCCTCACTAAGATCGTGCTAGCATGGCCTGCTTCCTCTAAACAACCTTTTAGCTTGTCAATGTAAATGCCAAAGAGGGTAGGGGAGAGGGGGCAACCTTGTTTAACTCTGATATTACACTTAATATCTCGCGACCACCCCGCATTGCTCTTTAACTTGGCAATTACATTCTCGTATAATCTTATAGTGGTAGCTCTCAACTTGAAAGGAACCTTTAGCTCTTCTAATCTATTCCATAGGTTGTTTCTAGGAATTGTATCGAAAGCCTTTCTAAAGTCTAAAAAGCAACAAAATAAATTTGATTGATCATTGCGGCATTCCTCCACAATGATCCTAAGCGTAACGAGGTGGTCCGTTGTTGAGTGCTGCTTTCTAAAACCCGCTTGGCCTTCAGCCCTCTTACCTTCACTTTCAAGCCATATGCACAACTTCTTTTCCAAGATAATACCATATAACCTGGCTAAGACAGGGTTGATCATAATTGTCTGATAGTTAGAGGGGTTATTTGTATCCCCACTTTTAAAAATAGGGATACTCTCAGTCCACAGTTTAGGGAACCCTTGCTTGACTGCTTGATTGAAAAGCTTGTGGATATGGGGGATGAGGACAAGACCTCCAATTTTTAAGATTTCCGCCTCGTAACCTTCAATGTCCTTAGCTTTCCCATTTGCGAGGCTTTTACCCCAAAATCAATGTCTTCTAATAAGAAAAATTCTTTTGTTGTGAGCGGGGTTTCAAATTTATCCATGACATTTGGAGATTCATAAAGCTTTGTAAGATAAGAATTACAGTCGTGTAAAACAATTTTATTATTATCTTTAGTTTTCCTAGGTAGAATTTGCCTCCAGAATTTCTTAGGAGCTATCTTAGAGAGGTGTAAGGGATTCTCTTGTCTTTTACGAATATACTGCCTTATTTTCCTTTTAGTTAGGGCTTTGTATATTTTAATCTTGCTAATTTTAAGAGATTCATCAACAGCTTCCTTAATTGCTCTCCTTGCACTTTTACAATATTTGTCATACCATGGGTTGGTTTTTCTATTTCTTTTATTACTTGAAACTTCAATTGAGAACTTGTTAATAGAATATGAGAGGGTTGTAGTAAAATTATGATAGAGGTCTTCTATGTTGTATATACTAGATAAAGGAAGTAAAATAATTTTTAATTCATTTAGAAAGAGGTCGTTTTTATTTCTATCAAAGGTTAAGTTATTTTGGCTATAAGGATTATCTTCTATGGGATCTCTATGCATGAAAAAATTGAGAGTTATAAGTAAAGGCCTATGATTAGAGTTAGGCTCGTGGTCGTGTGGTTGGTTAAGATGTCAAAATTTATTATTTCGTTGTATAAAGGGAGATTGGAAATAACATAGTTTACCACGCTGCTACCAAGCCCATAGATGCAGGTCATCTGGCTAGAATTGGGCCACTTCTTTATCCTAAGATAAGAGGATGTCCTCCTAGATTGTTCTTGGGGGTTAAAATCATAAAATCAACTGGATATTCCCAAGAATCTAGAGAGACTGGAATGTCTTCCAATACACCATCAGGTTTAATGATTGAACGATCTACAAGTTGCAGCAAAGTAGGTGTAAAGAGAAGGTTAGGAAGCTTTAACTGATTCATGGTCTGTCTACTCATAATGTTGATCGCGGCTCCTAAGTCAATCAAAGTATTTGGGATTTCAACCCCATTAATATGAGTTTTGACAATAGGGCTACCAGGATCCACATATTTTTGCATGGTAATCTTACCCATCATTATGTCTGCAATTTTCCAACTAGATGTATCCTTTTGGTATCTTTGGTTCTTTTTCCTGTTTTCTTCAAACTCAACTCCTTTATTGTTTTTGCTAGAATGGGAATTTCCTTAATGGCTTGTAATAAGGGGATCTTGATACAGACATTTTTCAATTCATCTAGAAAGCTATA
>APFE031609007.1:0-68468 GCA_000404065.3 Pinus taeda
ATGTTGGGTTATGACTTTGACATCATCTACAGAAAAGGGAAGAAAATTTTTGTTGCAGATGCACTCTCAAGAAAGGATGAGGATGTGGAAGTGTTACGCAGTAATTTGTCACCGTTGGTCACCGTCCTTGTTACCCCCCCATTGTCACACATTGGAGGACACATTTATGGACCTGTGACCAGTGACACAACTTGAAAACACTTGCATTGAGGTCTCCTAAGTATGAATTTCAATATCCCTGAAGACACCCTTTGAAGATTAACCTTGGAAAATACCCTTTTTTCATTAGAGCGGGTCCATAGTGTCTAACCCGCGCCAATGGCTCAGTTCCTACAAAGAGGGTGCGTCCATAGACGCTCTTTCATAGAGCACGGCCCGCGCCACACAATTTGGGCATGATTTTTGGCCAGCATGCACTGGAATGTTTTTTCCTCCATAGCTCACCCAGTTCTCTGAGGAAAAATCCCATAAAAGCAGTCGAGTGTCGTCTTTTCTATCCAAGACAACCCAGCTCAATGGTCATTTTGGGACAATGCCAAAATCTCAGAAGGTGTCCACATACAATGCATATCTCTTCTCCTCCATCTACAAATGCCTGTCTCCCCACATTCAACAGGCTAGTGATAGTATGAGCTAGAGAGTTAGAGAGTGTTTGGAGAGAGTGCTTATGATAGTGAGAACTGAAAGAGAGGTTATGCTGCCGGATTGTTGAGAGAGGAAGTGACTTTGCAAGAAGACATGTCAGATTGCTGACCCAGCTGGAGGAGATTTGCAGCGTCAAGCCTTAAGTGGTTGTAATTCTTCTCTCTTTTTTCTATTAAATGATAAGCGACTGTTATTATGGTTCCATTCATGTGTTCTACTGGTAATATTTGAATTATATCCTGCTTGACTGATATATAGCTGTACGATTTCGGATTTTATGCTTGTTTGTGGGTTGTTCTTCATTTGTGCAGGTGTCCATGCGTGGAGCGCAAGGGTAGCGACCGTCCAGAGCTAGAGGATAGGAGCGACACTTCTCCCACATCAAACAACGTTGGATCCCAGGTTGGTCTCCCTGATCGACTTCTAAATTGTATAGTTAGGAACTTGCATGCAGCGTGATTGATTGTTGCTAGACCCCTGTGGGGCTAGTGGGATCCACCTCTGTCCGCAGAGGGGATTTACCTCCGCAACACTAGGCAAGGGGTATTTGTTCTTGAGCGTGATTTTGTTCTACGTCCTGTAATTTATACACATCCACCAACTCCCATCCCTCTTCGGTACAATGATGATGGGTGACCCACATGGTGATGTACTCGATTGAATGACAACCTGTTCCAATAGTTGTTGCAACTATTTCTTCACCACACTTGTTTTTATAATAGACTGCCTATAAAACCCAATATTTGGTAATGGGGATTCTAGCCATAGTTGGATCTCGTGCTCCATTTTTCTCTTAGGTGGTAATTCTTTAGGCTCTCAGAACACATCCTTGTATGCCTGTAACAACTCCTCCAATTGTTGTTTCAGTTTTGTAGTACACCCCTCTAGGGATTCCTTTCCTCTTATTGACTTATCTGCATATTAAATTTCTCTTAAAAACAATAAAACACACTTCTTGTTGGAACTAATCAATTTCTTGGCTTGGTTGGCACCTACCAACAAAATTTTTTACTTACCTTTGTGTGCGTTGATGATGAATTATTTTCCATCCTTGAAAATTTGGTATTGGTTAGCTCTCCTCATGAATATTGCATCACTCATGTACTTGTATGGAATCCCAAACACGACTCCACATATATCAAGGGGAACCACATCTAGATCTACTTCATCAATAAAATTACCACTAATAGCAAATCTAATTTTACATTATTTTTTTACCTTCAGCTTGTTTGAAAATCGGAAAGGCAGAAATATTTTCTTATTCTTGATAATTACTTGCGATTTTATTGATTTGTTATTATGATTCTTTATATCTTCTTTATTTTATTTCATCAAGCAATTACCAAAGCGAAAGCACATAAAACAATGGACACCCGATGTAGGCGCTATGCTAGGGAAAAACCCCCTCGAGGGGAAAACCTAGTCAAAATTCTCTTCCTTTCAATAGTATTCATTGAAAATATTCACCCTAGACAAAGACCAAACCTTCCCTCCACATCAAGTCATCCTCCCAGATCTTTGACCTCTCTTCCAGCAACTTCGACTCTGTAGCAACTTCCGGCATCAGAAAAACTTGGAAGACTTTGATCTCCCAATCTAGGGCATGAAACAGAGAGAGAGAGAGAGGTGCCAAAATTTTGTTTTCGTTATTCTCCTTAGACTCCACTCAACTTGCACTTCCTTTGTGTTCCCAACTTCATACTTCGCACTTCCCAGCTTCCTTAGAGATATCGAACTTGCTTGAGATGAAGTGTTCCAAATGAATTCGACTTGCTTCTATTTGTACGCTTCAAGGGAGGTTGAATTGATGTCCTTAGGCCAATTTGATCTCTTCTAGGCCGACTTGATGTGGAGGATACATAAATTACATTTGACTCAATACTTAACCTTTTTACATGATTCAAAATCCCAAGAAGGGTCTCTTTAAAAGGACAATGACTCTATTGACTTAGAATAAATCCTAGAAGTCCTCAATGGGGAATTTGACCTAAAACATGGTGACCCAATAATGAAACCCATGCTTTAATAAGTCACAATAGTAATAATAATAATTCTTTTCTTTATTATTTTGACAAGTACATTACAAGATGACTCAAATGCATTAAATGAAGACCAAACCTACTTACATTTTCCAACACTCCTTAACTAGGGAGGTATTCATCATATACAAGTACAAGGAAGATCTCAAGTATATGAACCATGAAGAACTTTTAGGCACCGCAATTCCATGGACTATATTCTTGACCAGTGCAATCTATCCATTAGTCTCTCAAAAATTTAGGCACCGTAATGCCACAGACTAGATTCATGACTGGGGAAATCTATCCAAGTGGGAATAAGGTGGACTCAAGCTTTCAACCCCTTTAGGTACCATCAAGCCTACCTGCTAACCACAAACCCAAATATCTAGGTGTGTATTAAAAAACATAGCTCTATAATCAACACCACCTTTCCAACCTCGGGACCTAGACATAAACACAACATGTCGGCCAGATGTCCTCCTAGGCAATGCTTGACTCACAAAGCCTCAACACTCCTTGATCCAACAGATCAAGGATGACCATTCTTTCCTAATAAAACTAATTGATAACTAGCATGCTATCAAAACCTTCGAGAGATTCACATGTACAAACACAACCCCAATCAATAATATACTTTCATATGTACATAATCATATACAAACCTCTGGGGTCTAGATGTTGCTTCTCAAATTTGCATAGTAAGACTATCAACCAAATCTCTGATAGAAGATTCCTCAATCATATACTTCCCTTTCCTACTTCTCATGCAGCAACATATCCTTTGAAATTCATTCTTCAATCAAAACCAAGTTATGCCCTCCCTTTCAACTAGGGAGCATCTCTTTATCCAGATTCCCTCTTAATCTTAGGGAGATCTCTTCTATTCAAGCTTTCTAAGGGAGATCATCTTCTTATTTTCATCATTGGAGAACATTTCGTGGCTTCCAACCATTTCATCAGAGTTATAATAATCCCCATCATGCTTATCACATCAATGAACATCTTCACCATATTGAAGATTATGTACTTGCACAACTTACATAGCAAGTACACCCAAATATAAAGAAGAATGAAGTTAGCCATATCAGAATCACAAAATCATTTCAACTTTATACATATCAAATATCCAAACTTAATTACAGACAAGAGACATATACTCTTCAACATCTTGCTAAGGACTTTGTCATAAACCCTAGATTACTTGATAACAATTTTTATTCCATCTAGGGTTTCAATATTTCTTTCAAAGGTGTAACAAACCCTACTACAACATATATCAAACCATAGAAACAATTCAAACAAATATAGATCTCCAAGGTATCTAACAACTTTCAAAATTCATATGTCATATTTTCCACTAGAGATTCATGCAAATCCTAGATTTCATAGGAAAGAATCAATAAAAAACAATCACATTTTAGTCATTAACATGAACATCTTCCACTAGGTTAGTTGCAAACCCTATATTTTCAATCAAACATCAATCCCAACCAAAAACCAAATTTCAATAATCTTACACAAATCTTAGACCATCATATTGTCATCATACATCAAATATTTTTACTTCTACTAAGGTTCAAGTCCAAAACCCTAGAATTTCATTTTCACAATCTCAACAATTATTAAATAGATCTCATATTGTTATATCACACATATTAGAGAATTTAACTACTACAAGGGTTTAGCTGCAAAACCTAGATTTCCAAATATCATCATCGTAAAATCTTAGATAAGGACCTATATTAAATCCTAAGACTTATGACCATCAATAACTAGGCCAACACACATATCTAGGAATTCATTATCCTGCATATATCATATGCCCCAACAACATATATATATATATATATATATATATATATATATATATACACACACACACACTTAGGGCTTCATTTCCTAGGATCTTGCTTTAAACTAATAACAAAGGTTTTGCTTATAGGCTCAACCAAACCTTAAAGATTTAGGGTTTCATAACTTAGCAAAGCAAACCCTACTATTCCAAAATTTCTAAGGTTTGAGATCTTAGACAAACATCATTCAACCCTAATAAGTTAAGATTTCATGATCATACTAAAATCCCAAACATGACATCATCAACAAGAAATTCAAATATCATTCACGATAATCCTAAGCAGGCTAGGGTTTCATACATTCACATTAACATACCCTTAGGTCAGGGTTTTCTAGAGAACCTGTCTAGGGTTGTATAAAATCAGTTAAGAATAGGAGTGGGGTATATTTATCAAGTGATAAATCTCCCAAAATAAGAATCAATATGATTCACTATAGCTAGACACAACCATGTTAGTAATAGATTGTCAAATGAATAAACATTTACTATAAAGAAATCAATGTTTTAAAGAATACCTTTGTTCCTTGACAAACCTTGTCTTGAGTGGTCCTCTTTCATACTCGAGAATATAGTAGATGTTTTCCTAATAGGGACAATAGAGGGAGAATGGTGATTATAATTAATATAATCAAAACTAAATAAGTACATGACACCAAAAACTGAAATGAAATGAGATACTTATCTTTTGAGAGTAGTTGGGGGCTCCCTCCGAAGCTTGAGGGATACCTATAAAGTTATAAAACAAAAGAAAATCATTTTCCAAAAACATGTTAAAACTTATAAATCCTAAACATCAAAAATGAAAAAAATAGAATATCTATGACTAAAAGCAAAGGACTTAATAGTGTAAGTCCCTTATATCAGATTCTTCAGGTTTTCCTTTCTTTGGGTCTCCTTCTTCAACAATGTTAACATGATCTTTATCTCCTTTCTTATTCTTTGGATTATTGGGACAGTCAGTCCTGTAGTGACCCTTCTTATGACATTGATAGCATTATATCTTGGACATGTCAACTTTCTTCTTTGGTCATTTCAATTTCTTTCCTTTATGTTGAGCATTGTAGGCATTTGATACTCCTTCAGGATTGGTAGCTAGAGAGATCCTTAACTCTTCTTAATTGTAGGCAGTCCATAGTTCTTCAAAAGTGGGAGCTTCCTTCCAACTATTAAGACCTGCAACAAATGCACTCCAAGTAGGTGGAAATCCTAATAGAGCAGTGATCACGAGTTCTTTGTCTGGAACAATTTCATCAGTGGCCCAAATATCATCTATGATTCTTGATATCTACACAAAGAAGGAGGCCATTGTATCTTCTTTAGTCATATTTATGGTCCTTAGTTCATTCTTCAAGCTTGCCACTTAACCAATGTTTTTAATAGTGAATAACTTTGACAAGGCTTCATACATTTCCTAAGCATGATTGATGTTGGCTATAATGTGACAAGGTTGTCCTTTATTCCTTCTACCATTAGAGTCATGGCCACTAATTCCAATTCTATGAACTTTACTTTGTCAGTGTCGCTAGAGTCATTTGTAGGCTTCTTTACTTTTCCTTTGACCAAGTCAAGTACCTTGTTCCTTTCAAGGATGAGGTCAATCCTCTTCTTCCAAGATCTATAATTTGAGGCTCCTTCAAGTTTGTTTTCTCCATTGATTCTATTAGACATCCTCCTTGAATATAGGAGACTCCTTCCCTGAGATAATCTTTTTGAATGGTTCCTTGATCAAGCGCTTGAGATTGCCTTTTTCTTATTTCTTCACCAAAGCTCTGATACCATGTTAGAAAATCAGAAAGGAAGAAATATTCTCCTATTCTTGATAATTACTTGTGATGTTGTTGATTTGTTATTATGATTCATTATATCTTCTTTCTTTTAGTTCATCAAGAAATTACCAAAGAGAAAACACATAAAACAATGGACACCAGATGTAGGCACTACATTAGGGTAATTTTGAGGTCTAAAATGGGTCTCCTAAGGAAATTATAAAATAATAGTGGAAATAATAAAATAAGATTAGATTACATCATCAACTTTTAGAGGGAAAAAAAAAAAAAAAAAAAAAAAAAAAAACTATTTTTCAACTTATCTCCTTATGGGTTTACTCAAATTTCAGGCAGAAACACTTGTTGGATGCAGAATTTAATTCCCCATCCAAGAAATACCCATGTTGAATACTTTCGATGGACCCTTCTACATAAAAAATGAGAAATACATGAAAAAACGTGATTCACGTTTTTCATGTATTTTTCATTTTTCGTGTAGCAGGATCCATCGAAAGTATGCAACATGGGTGCTCCTTGGGTGATGAATTAATTTTTTCATCCAACGATTACTCCTACTCGAAATTTGAGTAAAACATTAGGGAGATAAGTTTAAAATACGAGTTGAAAAAGTAGTTTTATTATTTTATTATTTTTTAATATTTTTACTTTTTTACTCCAAAAATGGTTAATCATCCCCCATGGCTGACATCATCATCTTGAATCCTATTGGTTCTTATAAAGTTTATTTTGGTTGTACATTTTTCTTAGGAGGCCTATTTTAGACCTCAAAATTCCCCTAATGATGCCAGGGAAAAACCTCCCTCGAGGGGAAAACTCGGTCAAAATTCTCTTCCTTTCAATAGTATTCTTTGAGACTCTTCACCCTAAACAAAGACCAAAACTTACCTCCACATCAAGTCAACTTCCCAGATCTTCGACCTCTCTTCCAACAACTTCGACTATGTAGCATCTTTCAACATCAGGAAGCTTCTACCATCAACAAAACGTGGAAGACTTTGATCTCTCAATCTAGTGTATAATTTTCTTGTAGATTCAAACTGCAAATTGTGATATGCTAAAACAATTGACTTGAATCTACTCTACTCATCCGCGGAAACAAAAATTGATGGATGAAATCATGAATCAGAAAAATAAAATTTTCAATCACACATAACAAAATATTTTACTTGTGGAAAGCCACAACTAAAAAACCCTACTATCTATATATTGAATTAATTAGAAGATCTAAGAAGAAAATATGATGCTTGTTCAATCCGAACTATCTCTCTACAAGTACAATCTATCTCACTGCTTCACAAACCAGCTCAAGCCAATACTTAGCCAAATATGTTGCCTTCCAAGCTCCTACTTCCTTATGTTGTTCCCTTTGGAGTTAGACCATATTTAATTAGGAAATTCCTCACTCATAACTACACAATCCATCCATTGGCCTCCCTCTGATTGCATGCATCATTGGTTTAATTTAGATGATGTTACAATTGATAGTACATTGTACTTGAACTCTAACAATTGGGTCTTTCTCAGAAATGACATGCATGAGTTATTTATGAGTGAATTATCAGTTATATGATTGACCACTTCTTGTGAATTAAATCTAATTTAATTCACTTGACCTCTCATTAGTTCCTCCATCTGTTAGAACTAGTTTAACTGAATTTAACTCAGTTAAACTAAATTAAATAATTACAACTCAATAAGAACTCAACCTGGGCCCCTAAAATTTCGGAATCACTCTACATGACTCTAGATATACTCCCAACTCAAATTTACTGAGCCAACTAAGTCACATTAACTTAGTTAATTGTTACAAGTTTCTATGAGAATAGAATTAAAATTTTATTCCTAATTTAATTTAAGGACAAATTGAATTAGGATTTTTCTTGTTGCAACACTCCCTCTCAACAAGAAAGGGATTATCTACTATCCCGTTCCTACCTCTGTGAAACTCGAATTTGCATCATGAAAATGATTTTTTCAAAATATATGCATCATGCTCCTCTGTAGGAATGTACTCCAACAACATGATTCTCTTATGCATAGAATATCGTAGATATTGATACCAAATGTCAATATGCTTGGACCGATCATGAAAAAATGGATTCTCAGAGATTTTGATACAACTCTGGTTGTCACAGTAAATCACTGTTGGATCCATATACTGACCAAACAATCCAACAAGGATCTTCCTCATTCAGATAGCCTCACAAGTTGCTTGACTAGCAGTCATGTACTTTGCTTCTACTAAACTGAGTGCAACCAATCTTTTCTTCTTGTTGTACAAGGAAATTGTTGGTGACCCAATACTGAGGATTCCCTAGATGTGCTCTTCCTGTCAGATGGACTCCCTACCCAATCTGCATCTGTGAAGCCTTGAAGCTTCACTCCCTCTCTCAGTATGTACCAAATACCAAATTGAGTGGTGCCTCTAAGGTATCTCAACACATGTTTAGATGCCTTCCAATACACTTTGCTTGTCTTAACCATGGCTTGAATAAGTTGGTTAACTTCAAAACACATGTTCAGTCGTGTGTTCACCAAATACATAAGTGAACCCACAAGTTGTCTATAAATAGTAGCCTCCACTACTTCACCTGAAGTAGCATCCTCCTTCCTCCAATTACATGCTAGAGGAGTCTCCATGGGTTCGATTCTCTCCATTTGGAACTTCTTCAGTCTTTCGTTGGCATAATTTCCATAAGAGATAAACATTTCCTCATCTCCTTAGCATACTTCCATACCAAGAAAGTAATGCGTGATCCCCAGGTCCTTCATCTCGAACTCTCTTTCAAGATCCTTTTTGTAAGATTTTATTAGCTTCTCATCACCTGTTAGAATCAAATCATCAACATATAATACTATAATCAACAATTTACCTTCAACCACAATATGGTAAAGGTTCACATCTGCTTCACTTTTGGTGAAGCCCAACTTGGTGAAATAACTGTCAATCCTGATGTACCAAGCACATGGTACTTGTTTCAGTCCATACAGCATTCGTTTGAGTCTGCACACATGCGACTCTTTGTTGAAGGTCTCAAATCCTTCCGGTTTATCAATATACACCTCTTCCTTAATCATGTCGTTGATGATTGTTGTATTTACATCCATCTGATGTATCTTCCATCCCATCCACCCTGACAGTGCTAGAATAGATTTGATTGATGAGTACCTTGCTACAAGAGAAAAGATCTCATCGTAATCAATTCCCTCCACTTGAAAGAACCCTTTGGCCATAAATATGGCCTTGTGTTTCTCCACACTTCCATTCGCTACTTGCTTTACCTTGTAAAGCCATCTGGAACTCACCACTGACTTGTTTGCTGGTCTTGGGACCACCTCCCAAACATTATTTCTGATAATGGATTCATACTCCTCAACTATGGCATCAACCCACACTGGTTGTTGCACTTCTTCCTCAGATGAGGATGGCTCAATCTCTACACTCCCACTCATCAGATCCATGTAGTCAGTGTATCAATCTAGTGACCTCCTCTGCCTGCGTTGTGATGTGGGTGCTCCCACATTCTCTCGAGCATCATGCAATAATTTTTCATTCTCTCTAGAGTGCTTTCTCCCATCTCTCAAAGTCTTTACATGAGTGGGTGTTTCCACTCTCTACTCCTCTGTATGTGGTTGCTCCACATCATCCTGAGGTTCCTCCTTTCGAGCTAAAAGCTCCTCATCTACATGTAAATTATGCTCCCTCTCAAGGGAGCATCTCATTGCCTTCTCTTTATCGAACTTTACATCTCTATGAACCACTGTCATCCTGTTGGATGGAAGGTACACCTGATAGTTGTGAGGTGTATCAGTGTACCCCACAAATATTTCCAACTCAGCTGTTGGCTCTAGCTTTTTCCATGCATCCTTGGTAACATGACAGTAGACTGACGAACCAAATATCTTGAAGTGTGCCACATCTAGTTTCTTACCTGAAAAATCTTCTTCTAGTGTACTCATCCTGAGAATTCGATGAGGGCTTCTATTCTACAAGTAAACAGTTGTGTTGCATGCTTTAGCCCACAAGTGCAATGGTAGGCCATAATCATGTAACATCGCTCGTGCCAGTAGCACAATACTTTTGTTATTCCTTTTAGCCACCTGTTATGTTGTGGGTTATGAGGTTCTATCAACTCCTGTTGAATGCCTTTCGATGCACAGAGCTCTTGAATTCATTCAAACCATTTTCTCCATTGTTATCGGTTCAAACAGCTTTAAATTTCCCGCCAGTATATTTCTCGACAAGTAATTTAAATTCACAAAATTTAGCAAACGTCTGATCTTTCTTCTGCATGAATAAAATCCAGCACTTACAAGAAAAATCATCAACAAATGTTACATAATATATGTGCTTGGTCATGGATGTTGTCGAGAACGGTCCACACACATCTGAGTGAACTCGATCTAGGATCGCTTGTGCTCAACTGTCTTTATCATGAAGTGCAGCTTTGGTGTACTTCCCCATTGTAAACCCTTTTCATGTGTCTCTATGCTCTAGTGTACCATTGGTAAGTCCTATAGACATTTGTTGCATGACATTCAAATCTCCGTGGTGCAAGTGACCAAATCTTCTATGCCACAAGTCGCTGATGTCTCGGCTCTACGCCTTCTCAGCTTTAGTGCTCAAAGCAGCGTAGTCTTCTACAACCAATTTGTAGAGGTTCTTCACTCGAACGCAGATCCACTTTACCTATCTTGAGGCTATGTGACAAAGGAAAATCTTTCCCATACTAAATATCATATCATAGCCACGGTCCTCCAACATGGAAAAAAAAACAAGTTCTTATTCAAACCCGCAACATACATGACATCTTTCAAGGTGAGGGGAGAGCCAGACTCCCTCTGAAAGGTAACAGTAACAATGTCGGTCACATTATACCTCCCATCTTCTCTCATCTCAATGTAGATCTAGAGGTCCTTCTCCTCCAATTTACTGAAGAGCTCTTTGTTCCTGGTCATATGGAATGAGCCTCCACTATCCAGGTAACACACACTACCCATTACCGATGTCAACATGCAAGCGATGAGGGTGAAATCCAGTTCAAATTTTGAAGCAAAGGCTTCACCTGTCGCTCCTCCTAAGGGCTTCTTACCGGCCTTCTTGTGCGGACACTTTGTGGCATAGTGTCCCAACTCGTGAAAGTGAAAAAATTTAATTTTCAACATGTCCTTCTTGCCGCCCTGACTAGACTTTGATTTGGAATAGGATGAATTCCCCTTCACTTTTTCGCCTTTTCAACCAAGGCACAATTCTCCTCATCATCCTGCTTGGATGAGGATCCATATCTGGCATTCTGCCAAATCTCTTCTTGTACCAAAGTCAAACCACAACCACTCCCAATCTGGTAGCTTTTCCCTCCCTTTAACTAAGTCTTGGTAGTTGTGCCAGATCTTGGGAAGTCCTATAACTGCTAGGCTCGCTAGATCGTCTTCCGCAAAAATAACACCAACACTTCCAAGCTCAGACTGACATTGGGCGAACCTGGTTAAGTACTTCGGTATTGTATCACCCTTCTCCATCTTGATCTTTCTAAGCTTGTCCTTTAGTGCCAGCTTCTTGTGGTAACTGTTGTTTTGAAACATGTCTGCCAATGCCTTCCACATTGCAAATGGAATTTCTTTACCATGGAGATTCGAAACAATATGATCTTGAACTCCATCTAGGATAATTGTTCTCACCTTTTCCACACACTTTCTCCACTCTGCCTGATATTTAGCATCAGAACTTGGAGGCTTCAGGATATCATGATCTCTGAATTCCTTCAGTTCGTTGTCTTCCAACACTGCCTCCATATTGTCCTTCCAAGATATGTAATTCGATCTACCCTCAAGGGCATACTCAAGTCTCAATCCGTAGAATGACATCCTGCTAGCTCTGAGATATGATACTGCAAATTTTCTTTCTCATGTAAAACAAACTCGTATTCTCCTCTTCTATAGTGATTTAAACTCCGATACCATGTATAATTTTATTGTAGATTCAAACTGCAAATTGTGATATGCTAAAACAATTGACTTGAATCTACTCTGCTCATCAGCAGAAAGCTACAGCTAAAAACCCCTGCTATATGTGTATTGCATTAATCATAATATTTGAGAATAAAATACAATGCTTGTTCAATCTGAACAATCTCTGCACAAGTAAAATCTATCTCACTGCTTCACAAACCAGCTCAAGCCAATACTTAGCTAAACCTGCTACCTGCCAAGCTCCTACTTCCTTGTGTTGTTCCCTTGGGAATTAACCCATATTTAATTGAGAAATACCTCACTCATAACTATGCAATCCATCCATTGGCCTTCCTTTAATTGCATGCATCATTGGTTTAATTTAGATGAATTTACAACTGATAGTACATTGTACCTAAACTCTAATATCAACTGGGTCTTTCTTATAACTAACATGCATGAGTTATTTATGAGTGAATTATCAATTATTTGATTGATCACTGCATCTGAATTAAATCTAGTTTAATTCACTTGGCCTCTCACTAGTCCCTCCATCAGTTAGAACTAGTTTAATTGAATTTAACTCAATTAAACTAAATTAAATAATTACAACTCAATAAGAACTCAACCTGGGCCCCTAATATTTAGGGATCACTCTACATGACTCTAAATAGACTCCCAAATCGAATTTACTGAGCCAACTAAGTCAACTTGACTTAGTTAATTGTTACAAGTTGCTATGAGAATAGAATTACAATTTGATTCAAGGACAAATTAAATTAGGATTTTTCTTGTTGCATTTTTTCAACATCTAGGGCATGAAACAAAGAGAGAGAGGCACCAAATTATTTTTTCTCTTCTTCTCCTTAGACTCCACCCAACTCGCACTTCCTTTGGCTTCCCAACTTCGTACTTCACACTTCTCGGCTCCCTTAGAGATATCGAACTTGCTTGATATGAAGTGCTCCAAATGAATTCGACTAACTTCTATTTATAGCCTTCAAGGGAGGTTGAATTGATTGCTTAGGCTGATTTGATCTCTTCGAGGCCGACTTGATGTGGAGGATATATAAAATACATTTAACTCAATACTTAACCTTTTTACATGATTCAAAATCCCAAGAAGGGTCTCTTTAAAAGTACAATGACTCTATTGACTAAGAATAAATCATAGAAGTCCTCAATGGGGACCTTGACCTAAAACATGGTGACCCAAGCATGAAACCCATGCTTTAATAAGTCACAACAATATTAATAATAATAATTTTCTTTATTCTTTTGACAAGTACATTACAAGATGACTCAAATACATTAAATGAAGACTGAATCCAGTTACATTTTCCAACATATATTTGCATCCTTATTTACCCATCCTAATGGATTTGGGTTTGGATGATCATGAACTTCTAGCACCAACTTCTTGACAAGCTCTGCTACAATGAGATTCGCCTGCAATCCTAATTCAAACAGAGCATCAATATTTGTCTTCTTGACCTATATCTTTATATGGAAGACTTTGTTCATTTATTTCTCTTCCTATTGTTGAAGGCTACTCAGATTCACCTCCTTCTTCATTAGTGTACAAACGATCTTCTCATCCACGTCCGAGTTGCTTTCAAATTAGTTGCTCAAATCTATGGCCATGACATTATTATTCTTGTTATCTTTCTTCTTGTTCTTCGAGTTTATCTTTAGATGCAACTTCCATCACTTCTCCTCTATAATGGTCATCAATGTTGCGATGGTTGTAGTGGTTTCTAGGAAATTTACACTAGTGTGTTGTGGCTACCGTCTTTTTATCTTTTCCCCCTTTTTGCTTCTTCTTCCTCTCCTTAGAAGCATCTTGTTTCTCTTTCTGCTTCGATCCAATTGATTTCTTTCTCTTTAGGCATATGTTTCCAATTATTGTACCTGTACACAAGCCTCGTTGACCGATTTTGGCTTGAACAACATCACATGCTCATGTAGATGGCAGTGCAGACCCCCCAAATACTTGAGGAGTACATATGGGTTCTTTGTAGTGATACCCAACATTATAGCCATCTTTCTAAATTTCATGGTGTACTCCTGCACGCTTTGCCCTGACCTTTTCCTGAAGTAGTGCCACTAAATCCACTGGTCCTTTACATACCCAATGTGATAAAACAGTGACCTAATGAGAGTTTTGAAATCCTCCCACTTGGTCAATGGAGCTTCTCCCTCCAACCTCAGGGTTTACATGTGGCTCTCCCACCAAGTCAATGCATGCCCCTCTAATTTCAGCTGCATGAATGAGATCATTTTCCCTTCCTTGATCTGATGGAAACCAAAATAAACTTCAAGTCGCTACAACCAGTGGTTCGGCTTTAGTGCATTGATCTCGTTGTGGCATGTCTTAATATTGGCTTTTGCTTCCATTTTAAACAAGGACTGTGATCAGTTCATGACACTTGAACTGGGTTGATCATTTTAGGGTCCTTTATTCGATTGGTTCTCCATTTCTCCCCGATATTTTGATCCTTGTTCAGATTTGTCCTCTACATTCGAACCCCCATGTTCTCCAAATATCCCCAGCTTTTTGTTCAAGGCCGCCATGAGGAGGCTTCTATTACGATTGATATCTACAACTTGTTGTTTCAACCGCGTAAACCTCACCTCTGTAGGATCACGAGGTTCGTTTATAGATCCATCAACCATGATTAGTGTTTTATAATTTTCAACCCTACCGATCTAGATCCTTACAATCTACACAAAATACTCAAAGAAACCTTCTCTAATACCAAATGATCTCTAAACTACTGTGGATATTCCACTAGAAAACTCGTCACAATAGATCTAATAATATTATATTAGAAATATGAAAATTCTACACTATTACAGTTATATTAAACCTCTAGATCTGTAAATTTAATTTTAACTAGTGCATGCATGAAAATGGAAATTATGCAGAAAAGTATAGAATGACAAAATCATCTCACTCACACACATACATAAGACAAAATATTCTCTTAGAAACCCTTTCGGGAGAAAACCCAGCTGGAATGTGAGGTTGCTTCGCTCTCTTTCTCTGTCTGGAAAATATTGTTGTAGGTACAAAGAAGTAATGCATGTGGCCCATGGGATGCTACAGTGTACATATCATCTCTGTGTTCTCTACCTCCTATCTTTCCTAGCTATCTTTGCTCAACTATGGAACAAAATTTTCTCAAAAGAATGGAATGCATTTTCCTCTTAGTGGCCTGGTTATAACACAACCCAATAGCCTACTAGTGGCTAATTTTGACTACATTAACTATTAACTAGAGTTACAATATAAACTCTTCAAGATTATTTTACATCACAAACATGTGGATAGCCCCTTTTTCATGAATAATGGGGGCTAACGCTGCTTCCTCCTGAATTATAGATGTGAAAACAAGAAGGTCAACTACTAAGTGGCATAACTTTTGCATATGGAATCCGATTGACGCTTTTCTTGCACCATTGGAAATATTTGTGTGTGTAGAACAACATGAAATGGTGTAGCAATAAAGAGGCAAAATGTTACCCCCAGAAAACATCGTTTGATGCCTCAAAACACTCCCGGAGGGTTTTGAACCCCGTTTTTCCAAACTGGGTCTGCCAGTAAAAATGGTCCCATGAATTGATTACTCCATTTTTTCCACTCTGAATGCATTGAGATGGATGACTAACAATATAATGATCCAACATGGATCATTCTTGAAGTAGAGTCTTGATTTTAAAGTGGGAAACTTGGTCTCGACTCCCCATCATTAATAATGGATTTGGGTGGTTTCACAATACACGAATCCAAAATTGGTTCAACGATTGGTTCATCAATAAGTGAACTATCATTTTGGGTTAAAAAATCTAAGTTTCCCTGTCATGTAAAACTCCATTTAAAGAAAAAATTTATGAAAACCTTTAAGAATTTTGAAATATTTTGTCTTCTTGCTACAATTGTGAATAGCATAGGGGCGTGGATGACTGAATAAGTCACCAAAGTCCCCACATGATAATATTAAAGGAAAATGTTTAAAATGCCACAAGAAATTATGATGAAGACCAATATCTCCCATTATGACCACAATATGTGATAGTGAGGTATGTGCACATTACAACACCTTGTTTTTTTAGACCTATCGACAATTATGGTGGAAAAACCTATCATGACATTAGATCTTACCTAATGTTTTGAGACCTAGCCATAAGGAAAAACCTGTCATGATATTAAATATTATATGTATGAATATTATGTTTAAATGATTTATTATTTATGTAAATTATAACACTTACGGTGAGAGATATGACAATAAATTTAATGGAAAATAAATGTATAAATCAATAAAATGTAATGATCCCAGTTACTAACAATATTTCCTCCAAGGGGTTTTTGGAATTGGATGAGAAATTATTTGAATGGATAAATTGAAGCATACAATAAATCTACACCTAAAAGAGGTGACATCATGTGGTGAAAAAATAATAATAATAAAAGAAAATAACAGAAAAATAATGAGTGGATACACTTGGAATAATGGATGAATATGGTATTTTAAGATGTCAAATGAATAATGAATATTTGATCAGTATTCTTATCAAATCAATTTGGTATGATGGTGACCCCCTTAGTGGTTAGTTTAAGACTATTGTTATGTATTAAGTATATGGGAAGGAAAAATGAAAATATGATATTCAAAAAACAAAGGTTATAATCATGGTGCAGATAGGATTTAAATATTGAATGAACCAAATAAAAAATATTATAAACAAAATGGATGCCTTATCCGTGGTGGAGATAATGAACATTTCACCCTATAGTAAAATTTTATGATCAAGACACATATCGCTTTTTCTCAAATCTTTTTTGGGAGCTTACTTTCTTATAAGGAACCTTTCTAGAATGTGCATGGATGCAATTAGAACACAAGATGACACCAAAATTGGAACTTTACAGTGCAATTTTGATACCTAGAACTAGGAGCAACAATGTGATCATACAACTTGGATTATGCAAACACATATTAAATTGATCACTTGTCAAGTATATATATCTTTGTTCAACCTTAGTGATAGGATAATCCCAACACATGTTGTGTGGAAACTTTCTAGGGGATATTAATTTCTTATGTAATTAGAAGTTATTTGGGATATACTCTACAAATCAAGTGGTTAAAGTTAAGGCATTTCTTGATCTATAAAGCATGTAAACACTGTTAAATTATGAACCCAACATTTGGCAATTAATTCCTAGAATATTATGATAAATCTGTTAAATAAATCATGATTAGGCTCTTAACAAAACATTCAATAGAAGTACAATTACACAATCAATCTCAATCACATGACACACAAATTCTGCACAATCAACATTTTTCATTAAAATAATAATCTAAACCTACTTGGGCTCCCATCCTAGGATTATGGCCCCACTAAGGTGTTGATTTTCTAGCAGAAATATGATATTCTACTATGATAATTTCTTTCCAATGATTTCTTAACTATCTCATCTTATGTCATGTTCATAATTAAGAAATTATACATAGAAAATCTCAAAAATAATGCAATAATGACAATAGGATTATAAAGAGAAAAAAATTACCGTGGGAAGACCCTAACTAGTGTAAAACCCAACAATATTTTCTTAGGAGAAATTGTTCAATTCAACAATAGTACAATATGCTTTTCCTAATCAAATTTTGTTAAATGAGACCAACAAACTAACACGGGTCAAACCTAGTTAAATTTTCCAAATTAATCTCAATAAACTAGCAGCCAAACTAGAATTTCGACCTCCTAAAGTTGCCCATAAACATCGGTTTGATGCTTAGAAAGATGCCCAAAATATTCAGTCAGCCAGACAAACCCTAAGTCCCACACGTGTAATGTCAACACTGATCAAAGTGATGATTTGCTACAGAAATTTGTCTCCTTCCTCAGACTTCTCTCTTCTTTTCACGTGTGACCAGAAGAGTAGATGTTTATGAGTTAATCTGAATTAGTCCAAAAGTGATGAAGTCGAATGGAAATATATAGTGGTTTAGGGGTGCCCCAAAAGGTGTGTTTCCTTGGCTAGGACGACTTGACTTTTGGAGGCAAAATAAATTTGAATTTAAATTTTCAATTCCCTCCTTTTTATTTTCCTTTAAGGGCTAACTTGAATATTGACCGCATCTACCAAAAGTCGACATTCCCTCTTAGCTAGGGAGGTATTCACCTTGACTTCCTCAAATGTACATTTTGTTGAAAAAATTCTCCATCCCAATAAAATATTGAATGAACTAGCTATGTTGATGTATCCATCCATTTCATGTGGAAAGCATCCTATATCATAATCATGCAAAGGATCTAATTATCTACGAGTTAAATCCCCTTTGCAAATGGATCTAGTCACCCACTAGCCAAAACCCTTTGGTGATATGGTTAAAACCCCCTGACTGGGGTCAACAAGACTAGACCTGGGTTACCAACTCAACAAGTCGTCACTTGGAGCAAGGGTAATACCTTTTACTGAAAATGGTGAAAACTTGGGCCAATTACCATTCTTGCCTGCCAATTGAATGGTAAAACACTTTCCCAATGCTAAAGGCACTCACTCTACCCACTAGCCAAGTACCTCTTGGTAATCTGGTCAAAGCCTTCTGACTGGGGGGGCACTCTGGGCCCTAATCCTCTCTGGACCATTCTCCCTAGCCACATTACATGGCCTCTAGTCAATTCCCTTGACTTGTCAATATCCTGACCTAGGGAGAATGTATGCCCTTGATGCTACAACATCAACACTCCCTATAATTGAGGGAAGCATTCTCAACCATTCCAAGCTTGTCCCTAAAGTATACAAATTTCATCCTCGAACAGAGGCCTTCTAATGATTTTAGCAACCTACTTATCTATAGAAATATATTGGAGCCTCACTACTTCCTTATGTACCATCTATCAGATGTAGTGGTACTTGATCTCAATGTGCTTTGACTTGTCATCATAGTTGTCTCCTGCACTGATCAAACAATATGGCGAGTGGCTTTTGAAGCCATACTGCTTCACAACTCGCTAGAATAACTGCAATATACCCAACCTTTGTAGTGTTGACTGATGTCTACTTCCTGCTCATCCAGGATATGATAGAAAACCTAAACTGAATCAACATCCTGATGTGCTCTTCATGTCATCTACATAATCTAAATATGTATATTCCTATAGTTGTACTTCATCATTTGAGACATATCTCAATCCATATCCAACTGACA
The DNA here is from genome assembly GCA_000404065.3 of Pinus taeda. NCBI lineage: Eukaryota > Viridiplantae > Streptophyta > Pinopsida > Pinales > Pinaceae > Pinus > Pinus taeda. The sequence continues at coordinate 19,484 of APFE031609007.1, forward strand.
GTACCTCAACACATGTACAACAACTACTTTCTAGTCACCCTGACTAGATGCTCCCTTCGACACTGAACTATATCCTGTTGTGGCATTCTTGGCTACTCCCTTTGCCACTCAACTTCTTTAGATTGGTTACCATGGGAGTGGCCATGGACTAGTTGTCCATCATCCCAAATCTTTGAAGGATATCAATGGTATACTTCCTTTGACCAAGGAATTAATGCATCAAGCCTAGATCATTTATCTCGAACTCAAAGGTCAACTCCCTCTGACACTGAAGCAGGGCTTGATTGTTCCCTCTATCACAAAAGCAAATCCTCCTTCCACTATTTTTCCCTTTGTCACATGAATCCTTCTACTTCCTTTAGAAACAAGTCATACAATAACAAGATAAACCAAGAATCATCAGATATTCATGAATTCGAGAATACCATGCCCGAGGTTCGTATAAAGCTTTCTTTAATCAACAAACATGAGATTCCCTTTCATGTACCTCAAAGCCTTGAGGTAGATCTATGTACACTTCTTCCTCAATTACTACATCGACAAAAGTGGTATTTACATCCATCTGATATAACCTCCAACATAAGCAATAAAAATAATAGTCCTCTCCCTCTTTTTGGGAGAAACCTCACGAATCTTTCATTGTACTTCTCTATGTTGTCATCTACCGCATGCTTGATCTTGTATATCCACTTGGAAGTCACTATGGCATTGTTTAAAATTGTTGGTCTTCCTGCTCCCCTTAATTAGGATCTCTTTCGGTCATCTGGCACGGTTCTACATGCCAATACAATTTCTCCCTCTTGAACATAGATCACTCTACCTGAGTTTATGCTTGATCCTGGGAGAGTCCTCTTGCCATGAAATTTGCTTCGTTCTTCCTAATGCTTCCATCTGCCACCCTTAGTAACCTTCACAACGTATCTGCAATCCTCATCAGGAGGTCGCGGAAGAAACATTTATAATCAAGAAAAAGATACAAAGGCAAGAGGTTGGAAAAAAATAAAGCAATAATAAACCACATATCACTCTAGAGTTTTCTCCACAAACGCTAAGGATTTCTAAACCATAACCTTCAATTCTATTATTTTCAGGGTTTATAAACCTGAAGTTTGCTACTCTTCCAAGAACGAGAGAGTATTTCTCCACAGATCCCTTTGGCTCTGGAGTAACTTTCAATATGTTCAACCAATGCAAACTTCAATAGCATATACAAGGCATCTCTTACACATATGTGTCAAGGACCACATTTCCAGAATGACAAAATTCTTATTTCAAATCTTATCTTGCCTTGAATCAGACCTCATACAAGATTCAACATAGTCCTTTGAATTTGCCCAAACATGCCTAAACGTGAGCCCTTATTCTATGCTTAAAACTGGCCATGTGTCTCATCTTTCCAGGGTTCTATTCAGCCCCATACTTAGTCTTGACTCCTTCAATGGAAAAATTTTGAATGTCCTTGACCTATTCAAACCTCCAAGATACACCTTGAAAATTATAAAAAATTGAGAGGATGGTTTTACACCATTCAATGGATATGAAGATGTCAAATGAAAAAGAGAAGGCATACTAAGATCAAAACTTTTATTGAAGCCTTACAATGGTGAGAATAAATCTGAGAAATAGTAACTAAAGATTAGCTCCCTCTGGTTCTATCTTCATGGGGAAATATTCAAGCTCCTGACTTCTCTTTACAAAATCATCATCAGTTATTTTTGTTGTTGCTCGGCCTTGCTTCCTAAGGTCTAAGATATCTTTGGCCTGTCTGCCAGGCCTCTGAGGAATTTTGACCCTCCCTTTTTATCTATAACCCTCTCTTATCTCCCTGCTCTTGATCTTGAGGCCTTTTGGCCTATCTCGAACATACTTCTAGGGCTTCGACCCTTCTTCAAGAAGAAAACATAACTTTGACTCTTCCTTAAGTTGCAAGTAGGTCACAAATTAACCAGCATAACTTCCTTGTTAGCAGATGGGTACCTCATATTTATTCTAGGGCAAAATCCCTCTCCCAATAGAATCATACCATATAATTTGATTGGCTATGGATTCTCTTTCGCAATATTGTTCATAGAGTAGGGATTTTGGCCCTCTTCTAGGGCACAAATAGAGTCTTAGTCAAAAAATACTTCTTAATTCCATATTCCCTCTAGGATACAAAAGAATATTCCATCAACCTGATCTTAGCAAAGAAACTCAATTCCTAAGACATAATCAAAACCATCCTTAACTTGACCTTTCTTATGGATCTTCCATGAACTAGAGATACAGAGCTTGGATTAGGACTTTGGTGATCCTTTTTAATTTCAACGAGACTTGGATGAGGGCTTTAAATAGAGTTCAAACTAGGGCTTTCACTCTCAAGCAAAACTTTATTAGGATTTAATTCTGAACATGTGTGAGAGAACAAACCCTAGTGGAGTAACTTGAAACAAGTTGGATTCAAATTTGGTTTCCCTTTCACCTAGGCCTCTGATACCATGATGATTTTCTATGAGAAATATGATCTTCTAGTATGATAATTACTTTCCAATTATTTTTTTAAGAAATTAATCTTTTGTCACATTCATCATTAAGAAATTATACATGTAAAATATCAAAAGTAATGCAATAATGATAGTATGACTATCAAGAGACAACCAAACACAAGAGACACAACATTTTACCCTAGAAAAATACTAACTATGGAAAAACCTAGAAATATTTTCTAAGGACAAATTGTTCTATTCAACAATAGTACAATTTGATTTTCCCAAAAAATTTGGTCAAACAAGACCAACAAACTAACACAGTTCAAATTTGCTCAAACTTCCCAAATTAGTCTCAATCAACTACCAAGAAATAGGTTGAATTTCGGCCTCATAGAGCTCCCAAAAATCTCGAACTGTTGCCCTAAATATTCATTCAACCAATCAAACCCTACGACCCACAAGTGTGAGGTCAACGTTGGTCAAAGTGTTGATCTGCTACAAAAATTTGGCACATTCCTCAAACTTCTTCTCTCTCCTTTACATGTGTGAACTAAAGAATAGATGCTTATGAGTTAATTTGAACTAGTCTGGAAGTGATGATGTTAAATGGAAATATATAGTGGTTTAGGGGTTCCACCTGTGTCTCCTTGGTTGGGCCAAATTGAATGGTTGGAGCTAACTTGACTATAAGGGTTGAATTGAATACCAACTGAAGCTACCAAAATTCAAACAAATACAACATACCTTGGATCTTATGTATCTAATCAAGACCTATATATACCCTTGATCTTCTTGCCTGATTTAGATCTTCTATGTTACACCCCTACACCTTCCACGAACCTGACGCACTTGAGTACTTCTCTCTTACTTGAGAAAATATGTTTCTCAATGTCTAGTGCCACTATTTGGTGGGTCTTTCTCCACTAGAATTTAGCCTTGATTTTATAACTTCTCATTGAGCTAAATATGAAACCCTAATCTCCAAAGTGATGGATGCTCGAGATTAGATCTCACCTCACTTGATATCAAAAATTGAGATTAAAACATGATCACTAAAGTAAATACTCTACTTTTTCTCAATTCATTTAGCTAAATAACCAACATAATTAATTATGTGTTTTTCCTAAGTTATACTTAAGTTACAAAAACAACTTAATAAATAATTTATCTAACGATAATTTGGGTGACTTTTGCATGCCTAGACACTTAGGCTTTTGTAAAAGTACCTGCTTGATCTACAAACATTAACACTCCCTCTTAGCAAGGGAGGTACTTCTACCCCCTGGAATTGGCTCTGATCTTGAAAGTACATCTACTACCATGATTGCTTCCTTTGAACTGGAAGTCTTCCTTTCCACCTAGTTCATAATTATCCTCAAAGATCTACTTCCTTTATACGTTTTCTTAGAAGTCTCCTTCTCGTGAACATCTTGTGAATTCATATCACACCAGGAGGCCTTCTTGACATACTTGGAAGGATTAGCAAATTGGTCCTCCCCGCCTAATCCTGAAGGTTGACTCTATCTACTCTACTCAAAATTTGGAGTTTCCCTCTCCTTATTCTCTATCACTATTATGTTGTTTTTCATTGCTCAAATAAGTTGGTCCTTTAGGCTATTAAGGTTTCACTCTCTAACTTTAATGTTTTGGTCATCATCAAAGCTAGATGCCATGGGTCTGATCAGTGTCTATCCATCCTCGAACGCTACAAAAAAACCCTTCTTCTCTATCATAGAGAATGAGAGAAAACTTCTCCTTGGTTATGATACCTACAACATATCCTTCACTTTCAACATGCCTCTTGACTCAAGTTGGAATGCCAATGTCCCAACTCCCTTCACTGCATGTTCGGTATCAACACCAAACTCCACATGCATCTTTGAGTCCCAATTTTTCAAGATGTAAAACGTTTCCCGAGATCTTGTATATGACATGGGGCTCCACTATCAAATAGCCACACACCAACTGATATGGTGCTCAAAGAAAGGTAGGAAAGAAGTGTGAATTCCATCTCAAACTTCCTAGCAAGCTCTTCCACCTAAGCATTTGACGATGTAGCTACAACTAACTATATACCCTTTTCGCCCTTTTTCCTCTTTGGACACTATGATGCCATAGTGTCCTATCTAATGAAATGTAAAACACTTGACCTTAGTCAAGTCCTTCTTTTTTGATTGTGTGGCTAACACCTCACTGCCACTTAAACCTTTTTCTTTGCTCTTCAATAGCTTTCCAATAAAATTCAAGTCCTTGTCACCTTATTTCTTACTCGCCTTGGCCTTTGACTACTCCCTCATCTCCTTTTGTATGTAGTCATCCCATATCCTATCAACTGTAGGATTTTTAGTCAAAGCATATATTCCTTTGATGAACAGATCCCATGTCTCTAGGATTTCCTTTAGCACCATGTTCACTAACTCTGTGTCATCCACTTTTTTCACCACGATTGCAAGCTTATCACAAATTTGATTGATCTTCATCAGGTAAATTGCCATCGAATCATATTTGGTTATCTACATAGACTGAAGCTTGTCCCTTAACAACATTTACTTTTTGACAATCTTGCTTTGATATAGTCCCACTACAGCATCAAACATCTCTTCACTGAGTTTTTCTTGGACAAGTGAAGGATCAAATGTTCCTTCACCACATCAAGAGTACCCCTTCTGCCTTTATCTCCCTCTTTTCTAGGGCTTCCTTCTCTTTAATATTTGACATATTTGAGATCAACCTCTCAACAATCTCCCAAAGATCACTTTCCTTGAGAACCAAGGTGACCCTAGCCTTCCATGATGAGAAATTTGAGGCTTCATCCAACCTCTCTTCAAACTAAAGACCCATTGCAATCATCTTACAAAATCTCATTGAAGGTATGTGCTAAGTTTGTCAAACACATTTAATTGAAAACATTTTCCTATTCCTTTAGGAACCCATAAAATTAATCCATCGTCACACACCCAACTAATTTTTTCTCCCTCTCTCCCTCAAAGGGTTGACCTCTGCCAATCCTAGTGGAAAACACGTGGTTACAATAATGTGGCCCTGAATGCACTTTCTAGTTGTGTATCGTTGCTTTTGTGGCACTATTGGCTCTAGTTTCCTGTTGGATAAATTTGTACAAAAATTTTACTTTCTGAGCATTATAATGGATCTATGATTGGCACATCCATGCCTATCTAATACTCTTGCTTGTGGTTGCTACTTGATGGCTTGTGCCTTTTCTAGAGGTGACGACTCCTCATGTCTTGAATATCAACTCGTGTTACTTACACTACTAGATAAAGTCAATTTGATGGATACAGAACCCTGCAATGACTCATGGTCCATTTAGAGACATCCCTTACCACCTCCCCGTGCTCACAAGTTTTATGCCTTTGTCATCTTTCTCCTACATAAGCTGGGATATTATCCCTGCATCTTGTCGCCAACACTCTACCCACAATTTTTTTCTTTTGGTTAAACAACCCTTCACGCTTCACACTTCCTCAATCACCTCTGTTGGTAGTCGATCCTTACTCCACATCAGTTTATTGCCTTTCTCGACACTATCGCTTTATGGCTAGGCCCCATTAGCCTCCACGCAACTCCATAAAAATAGTGGCTCAATGTTCATATGTCCTTGCAGCGTGAGAAAAGTTTATCTCCCACGGTGAATGGTGATTGATGTTCTTTGCCCCAACCCTGATCATTGTTGCAATCGGTTCCTTGTACATAAGCCTCTTGACAAGATTTACCTGTTGCCTCTCCTTGCTAGCCATCATTCACCTATGGGCATTTAGGTGGATGACAAGCTTGTTGGCCACCCACACAACTTGCTTATATATATATTATATATTATATATATAATCTGTGTGTGTGTAGATTGTTCTGTAGATTCAACAACTCATGTAATTTTCTAAAACACAAGACAAGAATTTACTCTACTTTCAACATCGGAAACCAATAATGATCGATGAAAGCAATAATCAGCAAGAGGAAGAATATCAATTGCACATAACATAATATTTCTCTAGGGAAAGAAACTGCTCAAAACCCCGACTATCTATATTGCATTAATCAGAAATCTGAGAATAAAATATAATTCTTGTTCACACTAGAACAATCGCGTAACACAAGCCTGCTCTAGCCAACACTTAGCATATTTTTCTCCCTGCCAAGCCCCTATTTCCTTGCAAAATTCCTGAGAGGATCAACCCATATTTAATTGGGAAAGCCTTCCTCCATAACTGCGCAATCCAAATTGGGTCCTTAACTAATTACATGCATGATATGTACAACTCAGAAAAGAATACAACTGATAGTACATTATCCCTGCACTGTAGTCTCAATTGGGTTTTCCTCTAAACTGACATGCATGAATTATTTATGAGTGAATATTAAGTTAATTGGTGTGGTACTAGTTGATGCATTGGTGCACTAATCCACTACTATACCTCTACTAGGTCCTCCAATAGTTAGAACTAGTTTAACTAACTATAACTCAGTTAGACAGAGTTATCTAATTACAACTCCAAATAACTCAACCTGGGCCCTAAAATTTAGGGAACACTTTACATGAATCTAGATAGACTTCCAGCTCGAATTCCATTAGCTAACTAAGTCAGCTTAAATTAGTTAACTATTACAAGTTGCTATGAGAAGAGAATTTGATTTTAATTCACAATTTAATTCAAGGACAAATTAAATTGGAATTTCTTGTTGCTATTTTTAACACTCCCTCTCAACAAGAAAGGGATTATTAGCTACCCCGATCCCTTCTATGTGAAACTCGAATTTACATCTTAAGAATGCCTTTGTCAAAATGTCAGCATCCTTCTCCTCTGTGGGAATGTACTCCAACAACATAATCCGCCTCTGCACACAATCTCGAAGATGATGATACCGTATATCAATATGCTTGGACTGATCATGAAAAACTAGATTTTCATAGAGTTTGATACAACTCTAATTATCACAGTAAATCACAATTGGATCCATCTGCTGAACAAACAAACCAAATAGAATCTTCCTCATCCAGATGGCCTCACATGTTTCTTGACCAGTAGCCATGTACTTTGCCTTCGTCGAACTAAGTGCAACTGATCTTTGTTTCCTGCTATATCAAGAAACAACTATTGACCCAATATTGAAGATCCCTCCTGATGTTCTCTTCCTGTCGAATGGACTCCCCAGCTAATCTGCATCCGTGAATCCTTGAAGCTTCACTCCCTCTGTTCATCTGTGCCACAATCCATACTAAGTAGTGCCTCTGAGATATCTCAACACATGCTTGGCTACCTTCCAATACATCTTGGTAGGCATAACCATCGCTTGACTAAGTTGGTTAACTGCATAGCACATGTCCGGTCATGTGTTCACCAAATACATGAGTGAACCCACACGCTGCCTATAAATAGTAGCTTCCACAACTTCACCCGAAGTAGCATCTTCCTTCCTCTAGTTACCTGTTAGTGCAGGCTCCATTGGTTTACTGCTCTCCATGTGGAACATTTTCAGTATCTCATTGGCATACTTGCCCTGAGAGACAAAACTTTCCCCATCACCTTGCCATACTTCCATGCCCAGAAAGTAGTGCATGAGCCCCAAGTCCTTCATTTCGAACTCTCTTGCAAGATCCTCTTTGCAAGACTTGATAGCTTATCATCACCTGTCATAATCAAATCGTCGACATATAAAACAATAATCAACAATTTACCTTCCACCAAAATATGATACAGATTTACATCCACTTCACTTTTGGTGAGGCCCAATCTAGTGAAGTAGTTATCGATCCTAGTGTACCAAGCACGGGGTGCTTGGGCACACATGTGACTCTCGATCAAAGGTCTCAAGACCTTTAGGTTGCTCAATATACACCTCTTCCTCAATATTTCCATTAACGAAGGTTGTTTTTACATCCATCTAATGTATCTTCCAACCCGTCTGCGCTGGTAGTGCCAAAATGGATTTGATTGATGAGTACCTTGCAACAGGAGCAAAGTTCTCATCATAGTCAATCCCCTCTACTTGAGAAAAGCCTTGAGCCACAAACCTAGCCTTATGTTTCTCCACACTACCATTCATTGTTTTCTTTACCTTGTAAAGCCATCGGGAACTCACCAATGACTTGTCTACTCGTCTTGTGACCACATCCCAAACATTGTTACAAACAATGGAGTCATACTCCTCCACCATGGCAACAACCCAAACTGATTGTTGCACTGCCTCCTCAAAGAAATATGGCTCTTTCTCAACACATCCGCTCATAAGAATCATGTATCCAGTGTACCACTCAAGTGACCTCCTCTACCTTTGTTGTGATTTTGGTGCTCCCACATTCTCTCTCGCATCCTACAATAACTTGTCAGCCTCTCTGGTGCACTTTCTCCCATCTCTCGAAGACTCTGCTTGAGTGGATGTCTCCACTCTCAGATCCTTTGCATGTGGTTGCTCCACATCAATCTAAGGTTCCTCCTTAGGAGCCAAAATCTCCTCAACCACATGTAGCGGAAGCTCCCTCTCAAGGGAACCTCACATGGCTTTCGTTTCATTAAATTTGTGTTAATTTCAGGTATGTTCTATGCTTAGAGCAATTTATTTCAATTTTCACAGTTAGCTCCATATCTTTTCCAGATTAGCAATCACATCAGCATTAAAGTAAACTGAGATAGAACATAAACATAAATCGTAGAAGACAAGCCAAGACAAGAGGACACAAGATGTGGCGCTAGCCATGGACAAACCCCAATGTGGGGAAACCCTTGATCAATTCTTCTTATATGTTCTTCAATAGTTCAGCAAAAAGAGAGAGATAGTACGTTTACAACAGAAGTCAATCTTACTGACTCGAAATCAGTTTTATTGATCCCATATCAAGATCACAAGAGAGTGTCTCAAACCACTCATACTGATCCTAGATCAGTTTCATTGATCCCAGATCAATGTCACAAGAGAGTGTCTCAAACGCCTCATACTGATCCCAGATCAATGGAGGTTATCCTAGCATAGGGAGTATGGTAGATACAACGATGCGTCCATCGATAGTACTACTATGGTCCCTATCCTCATTTCCCTGCTCATTGATAAGATGAGAGGTATTTCCCATGAGTCCCAGATTGCATGGGTAGGATGCCTCGATAGGGGAACTAATCATCTTGTGCACAGGAGAACGAATCATCCTATCAGTGGATGCCACGGAGAACTAATCATCCTGGCCCACAGGAGAACTAATCATCCTGTTCCACAGTCACCATGGAGAACAAATCATCTTGGCCCATAGGAGAACTAATCATCCTGTTCCATATTCGCCACAGAGAAAAAATCATCCTGGCCCACAGGAGAACTAATCATCCTGTTCCACAGTAGAACTAATCATCCTGTTCATAGCGCACCACCAGGGGAGGGTGAGTCGCCCTGTGGTCGTATGTTGCTCCAGTAAGTACCCCAAGCCCCCCAGAGCTCCCAAAGCTCAATTCATGCAACATGTAGGACCATTATAAGAAGGTCTCTCAACGACTCCAAGTCGTTCAGGAAAGTCACATATTTGACCTTTCCCCGAGGCTTTGACAAAATGTCTACGACCTGTACATCAGTCTCAATGCGATGGAGCCTCCTCGCTCATCGACTTACCATATCGCAGATAAGGCAGTATCTGATGTCTATCTGCTGGAGCAATCATCGAATACGAGATTCCTCAATAATTGAATCCCCCCTCTGGTTATCACAGAGAATCACAGTGGTATTCATCATGTGTACAAACAGCTCACTTAAGAGCTTCTGCACCCATGCAGCTTCACACGAGATCATACTCATAGCTATGTATTCGGTCTCGACAGTGCTTATAGCAACCGACTTCTACTTCCTTCTCATCCATGATATCGAAGCAGAATCCAAAGATAACTAGCATTGAGAAGTGCTCTAGTGATCCTCCACACTGCCTGCCCAGTCAGCATTCGAATAATCATGCAGTTTCATATTTCCGACAGTGTATCTCAATCCATGAGAGATTGTGCCCCAAAGATATCTCAGAAGATTCTTGGAACCAATCCAGTGAGGCGTAACCAAATATGAGCCCACCATGCTAACTACAAAACATATGTCTGGATGGAAGTTCACCAAGAACATCAATGCGAATGAGTTTATGAAACTCAGAGGCATTTCCCAAATCTGGTCCAATATCACCACCATATAACTTCTGAAAGTTAAGATCCTCGAGGTAGTCACAGGCTTGCAGTTTATCATTCCACATTTGGAATCCAACTCCCTCTTACTTTTGCAAATGAGAGGGTCTGCACCTGTTAGAAATAGGTCGTTCTCATAAGGTGTCGATATGAGAGGTCTATCATCCAAAAACTTCGGGTAATGGTTTGGATCGATTTCATTCCTAGTGAATCTCAACTTCATCAGACAGTTATCAATCCTCTCATACTATGCCTGAGGTGTTTTGCTTCAAGCCATAGAGGGATTTCTTCCACCTATATACATGAGATTCCCGATCATGAATCTCAAACTCCTCAGGTTGTTCCAAACCTGCGGACCTATTGCATGAGGGGAATGGTCCCCTTATAAGGTTTTCCTTTGGTACATCTCAGACATGTACCTTCATGCTTTTCTTGAATTCAAGCATCCCTATCACCATTTGACTCACATCGAGTAGGGCCCCATAGATAGACCTGTGGTGTTATAGATGCAATATGTCAATTGACATGATCCCTAATGGACCATCCTGCAACTTGATACAAATTGCCAACCCTGAACCCATGAGAAAAAGCATCTTTGAAAATTATAATTTTTACATGTACCTTTCCATCGATGAATGCCACCCTGAAACCCTTGACTTCCATTTCTGAGATGGACACCAGGTTCTTCTTGTGATCAGGTACATAAAAGAGATTCTGTAAATGAATCAAGTTACCCTTATTCAATTGAGAATTAACATTCCCTACACCCTTTCTGAGATAGGTGGCATCAGCTCCATGTATAATCCCATGATTGTTTCCATCTCTACCAAATTAGAGAGTGCACCCATCTATCCGATGAAGTGACTTGAAGCACTACAATCTATAAGCCAAATTCCCAAAGAATCTGACGGAGAGGGCCAATACAAGATAACGCTTCTTTATCTTATCAGAAACAACATTTGATTCTTCATACCTGGGGTTCCTTGCTTTCTATGAAGGGTCGGCCATTTCCTTGATGCCCTGCATTACCTGTCATTCCTTTGATCATTGAAGATGTCCTTGGAATGATTATTATCATCATCAAGTGATGTGTCCCTGCCATTCAGACACTCCTTCGCATAATGGCCGAACTAGTTATCTACCTTTCCTTCCACCCTGAGATCTGGTCTTCCAATGAAGTGATCTTTAGGTAGGCCATATTCCACTGCGCCATTCTGATAATATTCTCTGCTTCAACTTCACCCTTGGTGAACTTGAAGAGGGATGAGGAATCCACTGGTCCTTTTGAGCTTTCCCAACTGTCTTCGGTGATTGCTCTTTCACTCTTGCTTGGGCATTGTCTTCACCTCAGCTCTGATTCCATGTTAATTTTAGGTATGTTTCATGCTTAGAGCAATTTATTTCAATTTTCACAGTTAGCTCCATAATCTTTTCCAGATTAGCAATCACATCAGCATTAAAGTAATTGCAGATAGAACATAAACATAAATTGCAGAAGAAAAGCCAAGACAAGAGGACACAAGATGTGGCGCTAGCCAGGGAAAAACCCCAATGTGGGGAAACCCTTGATCAATTCTTCTTATATGTTCTTCGATAGTTCAGCAGAGAGAGAGAGAGATAATATGTTTACAACATAAGTCAACACTTTGACTTATCTAGATAAGAGCATAGGTCATATCTAAGAAGATGATACATGAGATCAATTGAAGACATGTTGCTTCGACTGATTCTCCAAGGTGACTACTTCACCTATCATTGTGCTGCATTTTGTCATCATGTTGCACCTCACCGCACTGCACCATGTTGCACACATCATCACTATGCTGCATCTCATCACACTTCATTAATCATGACTTTACCCATCACTGTATTGCATTATGTGCCATTGCTGCACCATGTTGCCATACTGACCTATGTGTTGGCTGCATCTTGCTTGCTTGTTGTCCCTTGCTTGCTTGTTGTCCCTAGCATGCTTGTTGTCCTTAGCATGCTTGATGTTGCATGCTAGTTGTCCCTTGCATGCTAGCTGTAACATTCCATGCTTGGTGTATTTGCTGCTAAGTACCATACAACTGTCCCAATGTTAGTTAGTTAGTTGTTCCTTGCATGCTGCTCTCCTTCGGAGATAGATGCTCTAGTTGTTTCGGCAGTTCTTGGTAGTTCCGTCTATTCCCAACAGTTCCAGTTGTTCCCGGCAGTTCCAGCAGTCCCAACAATTCCGGCTTTTCTGGCAGTTCTGGCTTTTCCGACAATTCCGGCAGTTCTGGTTTTTCCAACTTTTCTGGCAATTCCAGCATTTCCAGCCTTTCTGGCTTTTCCAGCTTTTCCTTCTTTTCCGGTAGTTCCAGCTTTTCTGGCAGTTTTGGCTTTTCTGGCAATTCCAGCGTTTCTAGCTTTTCTGGCATTTCCGACTTTTCTGGTAGTTCCAACTTTTCCAACATTTATGGCTTTTCTGGCAATTCCGACTTTTCTGACAGTTCTGGCTTTTCCAGCTTTTCCGATAGTTCTGGATTTTCCATCTTTTTCGTCTTTTCCGGCAGTTCCGCCTTTCCTGATAATTCCGGATTTTCCGGCAGTTTCGTCTTTTTCAGCAGTTCCGACATTTCCGACAGTTCCAGCATTTTTAGCAGTTCCAGGTTTTCCATCTTTTCTGGCAGTTCCAAGTTTTCCAGCTTTTCTAGCTTTTTTGACAATTCCGGCTTTTCCGGCAGTTTCGACTTTTCCGGCTTTTCCAGCTTTTTCGGAGTTCCGACTTTTCTGGCAGTTCCAACTTTTCTGATAGTTCTAACTTTCTGCGCTCTGGATCAGGACAACGTTATTCCTTAGGATCTCTCCTCCTACTAAAACCCAAAGACAAGTAGATAGAGGAAGAGATGCCAAGTGTGTTGAAATGACTTGAAGGCCACCTCTATTTATATTAAAATGTTGAGCACATGTGGGGTATATTTGGTCGCTGGCCGACCTTAACAAACTGTCTTATAACGCAAATAAATTCATAACTCCATGAATACTTATTGGAATCGGATGATCTTTAGATCAATCCTACACCTCTCGATGAGAGGGATCCAAGAAAAATATCAGTTGCCATAAATAAGATGAGCCACATGGATTTTGGCCCTAGTTGCCAATTTTAACAATTTGACATCCCTGTGAATCACTATCATCTTGCTAGTCGGCAGGTAGACCCGATAGTTGTGAGCTGTATCAGTGTACCCCACAAATATCCCCAACTCTGTTGTTGGCTCAAGATTCTTCCGTCCATATTTGGTCACATGGAAATATACCGATGAGCCAAAAATTCTGAAGTGACCCACATCTGGTCTCTTCCCTAAGAAGGCCTCCTTTGGTGTACTCATCCCAAGAATCCGATGAGGTTTTCTGTTCTACAATTAAACATTTTTGTTGCATGCCATAACCCATAAGTGTAGTGGTAGCCCATAATCATGCAAAATCGCCTGTGTTTCCCCTACAATGCTTCTATTCTTCCTTTCAACTATCCCATTCTACTATGGGTTATGGGGTGCTCTCAACTCTTGTTTAATCCCTTCTGCCGCACATAAGTTTTTAAACTCATTTGACACATACTCTCCACCGTTATCACTCTTGATAGCTTCAACCTTCTTGCTAGTATCTTTCTTGACCAATGCTTTAAATTCAAAAAACTTTGCAAAATTTTGCTCTTTCTTCTGCATGAAAAGATCCAGCATTTACGAGAAAAATTGTCAACAAATATAGCATAATGCATGTGCTTGGACGTGGATGTTGTCGATAATGATCCAACACATTTGAATGGACTCGATCTAGAATCTCCTGTGTTCAACTATCTTTGTCGTGAAAGGAAGCTTTGGTGAATTTTCCCAGAGTACACCCTTTGCATGTGTCAACTTTCTCTAGTGTACCTTTGGGAAGACTGGTAGAAATTTGCTGCATGATTTTCAAAGTGCCATGATGCAAGTGACCCAACCTCCTGTGCTACAACTCACTGATGTCTCGGCCCTGCACCTTCTCTACTTTCGTGCTCAAGGCAACACAATATTATACCTCCAACTTATATAAATTCTTCACCTGAATCCCTATCCTCTTAACTGATCCTGTGGTCATGTGATGAAGGAGCGCCTTTCCTTTACTAAAGATCACATCATAGCCTCTATCCTCCAACAAGGAAACAGATACCAAGTTCTTCTTCAAACCATGAACATACACATAACATCTCGCAAAGTGAGGGGAACACCCAACTCCCTCTGAAAGGTAACTGTACACAACCCAATAGCACTATGCCTCTCGTCATCACCCATCTCAATATGCATATGGAGATCCTTCTGCTCCAAGTCACTAAAGAGATCCTTATTACCAACCATGTAGAAAGAAGCTCCATTGTCTAGATACCACACACTACCCATCATCAATGACTCCATGCATGCAATGAGGGTAAAGTCTAATTTGAATTGTGAGGCAAGAGCCTCACCTGCCACTCCTCTTAAGGACTTCTTCTTGGACTTCTTGAGCGGACAATTTGTAGAAAAATGTCCCACCTCGTGACAATGAAAGCGCTTGACTTTCAACATGTGCTTATTCTTGCCTCCATGACAAGAATCCAATTTGGAATGGGACTCCTTCTCCTTCCCTTTCTTTTCCTTACCCTCTAAGGTACAATTTTCCTCATCATCAATCTTTGATGAGGATCAATACCTAGTGCTCCTCTGAATCTCTTCCTGTACCCAATCCAACCACAGTCGTTCCCAATCTGGAAGCTTCTCCCTCCCATTGATAGAGTCCTAATAAATATGCCAACTCTTGGGGAGTCCTATAAGAACTAGGCTCACCATATCATCCTCGGAAATAGTAATCCCAACACTTCCAAGCTCATATCAAAAATGAGTGAAATTGGTAAAGTATTTTGGAAATGAGTCGCCCTTCTCCATCTTGATCTTTCTGAGTTTGTCCTTCAGTGCGAATTTCCTATGGTCACTGTTGTTGTCCTTTGAGATAATTCTACGTTAGGTAATTATGCTAAAGCATCTAAAATATTTTAGTTGTATTTAAATTTGTGGAAGATTAATGTTTAAGCTTATGTAAACAGGTATTGTGTCCTAATTCTCTCAACACAATGAAAGGGTTGTTTCTTAACTTCTAAACAGTAATTAAGTTTTAAAGGATTTGAAATGAAGAATTCAGAGAAAATACGAGTTTTAAGTATTAAGATAAAATATTTAAAGTAATCATAAGACAAATGCTAGTAAACTATGTTTACTAACCAAATAAAATGCATCTAAATTCATGAAGAATTGACAATTAATTGACGTAGAGGAGTTTATTTAGACAAATAGTCTAATAAACTAATCTTTGTAACTGATTATAACTTCGTAAGAGATTTAATATAGACAAATATTTAGTTTATATGTTACTCAGGTTTCTTCATAAAATTAAATACATGTTGAAATAACAATATGGAATGAATAACATGTAGAAAACTCACAGAGATACTAGTTGTTTGAAACAAATTCAGAATCCTTTTATTGATATCAGACAACTTCAGATACATGTAATTTTGATTCAAATAAACTTATTCCAAGGGTGCAGCCCTTTACAATTCGAATTGGGAATTATTTATACAAAATGTTCCCAAATTATCTAAAGGAAAATCTCTAGATACATTGGAAACAATATCTAGACTTGTTTATACAAAAATAGTACACAAATATAGAGAAATGAAACTGTTGAAGTTGTTGTCTCTTAGTTCGATGATTATGGTGTTGATGTGGCCGAAAAACCTGCTATTTTGTTGTTGAATCTGCTAATAATTGTTGTTGAGTCATTACTTCAGTAATTTACATAATTCTTCCCATCTTTCTTCATCTGGAATCTAGTATTTGATTAATCTTCTATAAATTTCATCTACCTCAGTATATTTTTGAAAAGTTGGTTACCACAAATAAATGATTTATCTCATGCTTGATGAGTAAATCATAGTTGAGACCTTCAATAAACGCTTTACCAATGATGATGTCTTTGATCTTTGCAAACCTAGATTTATCATTGGGAATTGAACATAATTTAGTTTGATATTCTTCTAAATCAATTAATTTACCTGCCACTCCCTGTAATCCAGGCAATCCCTTTTGGCGTAAAACTGAAAATTTCGTGTGAAACCTCTGGATACTTGATTCTAGTTTATGCCACTTATTTTCCAGCTGCAACATCAAATTATTCTTAGTGAGAACTCTTCTCACTTCCAGTATGGTCTCTGTCTTGTTCTCTATATCATATTCCTCCAATTCATCTTTGGTTTTGGAATTCAAAACCCTTATCACTACATGTGCTCTTCCTGGCTTTGAAGCCAAATCTTTCTTTACATATATTATGGCTTGCTTGGCCCTCTACTAATTCATCCTACTCAAAGATTATTTGAATTGAAGGCCATATCTCAGTGATGGCTTCATTTATCTGGATCCAAATACATTCTCTAGCCTATGTGATAGTATCAATCATAACATATTGGCCTTCTAGGAATAGAATTCTTTGTGTTAGCCTATATGAATTCTACAACTCAGCTAGATAAGCATTATCCATCTTTAGTTTCTATTCATGTAAATTGTCGAGTTGACTCCTTAGTTTTTTGACCTCTTGCCCCTTAATTGAGAAATCTTCCATAGCCTTTTCCATATATGTTATTGGACCAATAGATGTAGTCCCCTCTGTTGTTGTAGTGGCCGATGTAGATGTTAGTGTTGTATCAGGTGCTAGGGTTCCCTGCTATTCTTTTTCATTTAGGAGCTTTTCAATCTCAGTCTCCATTTTCTCAATCTACACATTTTGTTCAATTTTGATCTTCAACATATTTTCTTTCTCCATTTCTAGCTGACCTATCTCTTTTTCTTGTGCATCTTCTATTGATGGTAGCTTAAGTTGTTTTCTCGTAGTAGCTACGGCTGCATTTTTAGTCTTGATAAGTTCTTCTGCCGCTTTTACATTTGTGGGATCATATCCCAACTTTATCATTAAATCCTCTAAGGATTTGATTTTGGTATCTTTTGCTGAAGAAGAAACTTTTTCTAACTTTATATGATATTGTACATTGTCTACTAACTGTAGAAGTTTTGATGTTGCCATAGTTGAACTTGTAAGGGAAGAACAGATCATTTTACCAGATTGCTCATGTAGGTCAATCTGGTCAATAGGGTGAATGAAATTGGTATCAAAAGTAAAAATAGACTTGGTATAATCATCAACACTCCTAGGATGAGTGACTTTGGGCTCTAGAAAAGCTATTTGCATCTTTCCCTTCTCAGTGTCGAAGGCAGAAAGTAGCATGTGTTGAGTAGAGGATGTCTTCTTCCAAGATTGTGTGTGTGTGGAAGCCTTAAAAGCTTCATTCCTTTGTTTGATTTCTTTGTAAACTGTGAAGATACTCTTGTCTTTCTGCTGCAATTCCCTTGTCTGTGATGATGACACATTTGGACTAGATGATGATAAAGGAAAGCTTATAACCATTTCTTCTCTACTAGAAGATGATGATATGAATGGGCCTGTTACTGTTGTGTAGTGTCTTCTAAATGTGTATCACTTGTACTAGTTGTCTTCTTCCTTTTACTGTAAATTTTGAATTCCTTGGCTGAAGTTGTTGTTTCCATAGGACAAGAACTATCTCTGGGCCTTTTATCTTGTCCTTCTTCTCTTAGAGGAGTCCGTGATGGTGTGGATGTTATAACATGTTCCTCTGCTTCTTGAAGTGTGTTTTCCTGCCATTCATCCTAGTTCATAAATTGTTCTATCTCAAGCCTAGGCGTATGAGTATATGGGGTAGTTTTTTGTTCTACCATTAGTTTTGAAATTACTCCTAAGGGATCATAACACCAGGTGAAACTAAGCTTAAAGTTCATCTGTCTGAGGATATCTTAATATTCCTTGCCTGTTGCTCTAGCATTACAAATAAAGGGCCCTACTTGAGTTTTAATATTAAATTGAGCCTTTTTCTTTGCTGCTACAAAATGTAGTTGATCATTTGTCTGATATAGTCTAGTGCAAATATACGAATAGGAACGAATTTAGGTAATTTTAAAGGAGGAAGCTCACATCTATATATCCTAATCTCTATATAATTTTGATATAAATACCAATCTCCCATTTTGGTCTTCTCACTGAGATGGAGGATTTTCTTGATCTTTGTCCCAATTCTTGGTTCTACATCACTGTTGAATAAACATGTAGCAACATATAGGAATCGATCTACAAAATCATTGAATGTGAATCCAATGGTGTTCCTCCTAACTAGGGAAGTCCAATGGATGACTGAATGTGGATTCCCTTGACTGTCCATCTTCTGTAGAGGAAAGGAAAACCTCTTTGATTGAATAAACGAAAACAAGTATACTAAAACATAGGCATACTTGAATGCTCCAATGGATGACTGACTGAGTGTGGATTCCCTTGACTGTCCATCTTCTGTAGAGGAAAGGAAAACCTCTCTGATTGAATAAACGAAAACAAGTATACCAAAACATAGGCATACTTGAATACTCCTTCTATAGGCAATTTCATGAACTGATCATGAATTGACTCTGCTAAGTATCCAATGTAATTGAAAATCAAAGAAGGCTTTTCATTTGTGGAGAAAACTAAAAGAAAACCTATTTAGACCTCATCGACCCACTTATCATAATGATAACCTAACAGACATGAGGCATGGATATAATTTTCTTGGTCATTTCTAGAAACATAGATGACTGAAAAGGTGGGGTGGTTTTAGGTTATTGGACATCTTTTGGTAAAAATATTTCAAAAATTCTGGGTCTCTTGGGAAAGTCAATACTTTTGTAAATGTCCATGAGGGGTTCTAGAGAAAATGAATCTAAGTGCTTAGTGTTTTGAATCTGCAGCAGTATTGGTAAAGAGAATTTCATTATTTTTAGAAACTACTTCCCTTTGAGTGGGAATATACCTATCATGACACCATAGAAAAAATCTAGGAAATGGTGGGTCTGTGGAATATTAAACTAGGGTAAGGAGGACTGTCGGAGGTTTATTTCATCACTTTGGTCAATGAATTTCCGGTTTAGCCCGCTATGGAGTTCAGAGAGATCAAACTCACAGTTGGTTTCATCAATTTTAAAGTATTGGTCGACTAATGGTTGATGATCTAAATCAATGGTAGGAAGTAGCATGGGGTTTTCGATAACATTTGATTTCTTTTTAGAAGCCATGATTGCAAAAAAGAAGGGTGAAAACTACTACAATTACCCGGAAAATTGATGGTTTAGTTGTTGACTGATAGGTAGCAATGTGTTGAAATCTTCGTTGATGACTTGGGCAGCAGTTCAGTCTGGGATTGTTGCAATTGGTTGAATTCTGGTTTGGTTAGGCAGGGGATGATAGTTAGCCAGTCAGCTTCAAAGAAAACAAATAAGAAGAGCCTTTGGTTTGTTAAAATTATTTTATTGGTTAATACCCATTAAATGGCACGAGAGAAGCATTTATTTGCAACAAGATTTTTTTTTTAACGTTTTTCAGAATCAACATACGAGGGAGTGAAAAATGGTGGAATAGGAGTGGACGAGGTTTAGTTTGAAAATGGTAAGAGCGGAGATGTAACGGTTGGTTGAATGTAGAAAAGATGGATTTTGGGGGGGGGGTGGGGGGGGGGGGGTAGCGAGTGGTATATGCTTTTGGAGTGGAGGGGTGTGAAGTGACTATAGGGAGGGCACATGGTGCAAGTGGTTTCAGGGCGGACCATTTTTTCGCACACCACCCACCCACCCCCTAGCGCTAATTAAACATCGAAGGGGCTAGGGGGGTGCTGAGTGACTGTAGAACCGTTGATCTCCGCGCTCGGGATATCCAACTGTCGAAAGCTTTAAACACTTTAACGAGAAACGACAAAAGGCCGCATGTCATTATTTATTTACACCTAACTTTAGTTTAGGTTTAATCTAATTGTGATTACAATAATTTAAATCCAATTAAAAAAATATGAGTGGCAATTTAAACTAGCCCACTTTATTTCTTGGAATTTTATTATTTCTCTATTTTTCTATTTTTCTTTTCTCCCTTTTTTTACAATATATAATATTATTATAATATATATATATTAATATATATATATATATATATATATCAAACATCTAACTTATCAAGACAAACAATGTTACAACATTGGCTTCAACTAGGCACTGGTTCCTCCTATAGGATGTAGAGAACGTGCATATCCAAGTGCCTTCTCCTCGGGCTAATGGAGTCTTTGCTGAAAAGATAATCACACTTGCAGAAAAATGTAACAAATCGGTAATGTACAAATGATGAATGATTAAAGCAATCTCATTACTGAATGTAGTGTTTCAAATATTTTCCATTGACCGGCAATGAAGAATATTAACCTTCTAAGTTCTGCAAAACAAAAGTATTGTTTCCTTTAACCTGTGCAACATTGAAATGTCCTAGCCAGAGATTGTCAAACTTTCCATGCTTTCCCTTTTCTTCTCTTCTATCATCCCATTTTAGTATTAAATCTCCTTCCTTGAAGTCCCTTTCTCTAGCCTTTGTGTCAAATAAGCTTTTAATTTTGTTCTAATATTTCCTAGCTTATATTGGACTTCATCCCTGTCTTCATTAAGTTCTATGATCTGATTGATTCTCCTAGAAAAATCATCAGGCTCTTCATTTTCTTCTTGTAAGAATTTTACAACAAGAAAAGCTAGTTGTGTAGGAAAAAGTGCCTTAGTTCCACAAACCAGTTGAAAAGGTGATTTACTTGTTGATCTTTTTGGTGAAATTCTATTTTCCTGGACTGCATACTTGAGATGGTTGTCCCAATTTAGTTTGTGATCTGAAAGTACTTTTTTAATGACCTTGACTAGACTTTTGTTTTATGACTCTGCCAATCCATTTCCTTGAGGATAATAAGGAGTAGAATCATTTCAGAAGAATTTGATATTTTTGGTGAAATTAAGTTATTTTGACACTACTGAATCCCTGTGCATTGTCTGTAACTATTTCTTGAGGACATCCAAATCTAGATAGAATGTTCTCTTCAATGAATTTAATAACAACAATATTAGTAGCATTCATGACTGGTATGTTTTCTACCCACTTTGTAAAATATTCTGTTGCAGTCAAAATCCATTCGTGTTGATTACTGGAGGTTGGGTGAATCTCCCCAATAAAGTTTAATCCCCACTATAGGAAAGGTCTTTCAACTAGAAATGGAACTAGAGGAAGTGATGATAATTTTTGCTTTCCAGAAAAAATTTGACATAGTATGTAAGCTCTAACCTTTTCACTTACTTGTGCAAACAATTTGGGCCAATAAAACCCAGCTCTTAAAATTTTGTATGTTGTTGCTCTCCAAGCATAATGACCCCCACAAATACCTGCATGAAACTGATCTATAACTCCTTCTGTCTCACTTTCTGTTAAGCATAATAAAAGGATGTTTAGTGGATCCTTCCAATAGAGATTGCATTGATGATGCAATATTTTATGGCCTTTAACTTGAGGGTTTTACATTGGTTTTTTTTGAATCCAAGTGGATACTCAAAATTTTGAAGAAAATGCACAATACCAGTGTACCATTCAGAAAGGAATTTGTCATTGATGTGAAGTGGAAGGGGAATGAGTTCAACTGAAGATGGAGGTTTGTGTGGATTCTTCTCTATTGGAGAAGGTTCTTGTGGGTTCTTCATTGTTGGAGAATGTTCTTATGGGTTCTTCTCTGTTGAAGAAGGTTATTGTGGTTTCTTCTCTATTGGAGAAGGTTCTCGTGTGTTCTTCTCTTTTGGAGAATGTTCTTGTGGGTTCTTCTCTGTTGGAGAAGGTTCTTGTGGGTTCTTCTCAACTGAAATCTGCATCACAGAATTTATCCCCAAAACTTTACAATTGGATTGTGCTAATAGTTTAGCTAAACCCCAACCCTTTATCAACTTTGTAGTTTTAATAATGAGATCAAATTCTAATACCTTATTGATCCATCTTCCTCTTCAACAATCTGTATCAGGCTGTGATAAGACAGATTTAACATCACTGTTTGGAACATAGGAAATAATGGAAGAGTGAAGGATATAGACTATGAAAGCTTTCAAATCCTGAACTAAGTGTTTTCGGGAAAACTAGTGTCGCTATTTGATCTGCTAGTCCCACTAAGACGGGTAGCTATCTTAGAAACAAACAATTCAAAGCAACTTGTGTTTTCCTTTATGTATGATAGATAAGAGAGAAGTAGAGAGCACCAACCTTAATCTTTCGCTTGGCTCCTTGCTTGTTTCCTCTCCCCTTTGATAGAGCTTGCCACTTCTTTCTCGCTTGTCCCGCTTCAAAGAACACCTGTAGAGACGAAGCAACAAAATACCATCAAAGTATAGAGATCTATAATACCATAAACAATGTAGAATCAAAAGTACATTAACCATACAATCGCATTCACCATTACAAGATTTACAAGAACACAAGTATATGGAGGAAACCTCAAATAACTTTATTGATAGTAGAAATAGAAGAGAGGATTACAACCCAACTGTCTCATCCAGCATCACCCTCCTTGCATGAAAGCCCTCTTCACCTCATGAAAAGCAAGATCACCCAACAATACAATGTTTCAAAGAGAAACCAACAACATTTCCTTAGAAATTACAAAATTCCAGCTCTTTTGGGTCTCTAGGATGACGGATCCATTTATAGATATTTGCAGAGGGGTGAGTCAACTTTTGGGTTTTTGATTAGTGTCATTTCACTGATAGTTCTTGGTTCCACTTGGAGATTTCATGATCTCTTACTCATACCTGGGCGAATTTAGAGAGGCAAATGTCATATGAGAAGTTTCTAGAAGATTCTCTGGGTTTCCACTTAGCAAACTGTCTCTGCCATTTGTCTACTCTTGCCCATCGCACCCTACAGAAGGCTCTTTCAGTATGCATCGCACCTAGCCAGTGCTACAGTCAGTATGCATCACACCCTTAGCACTGAGCAGTGTATATGGTCCAGTTTTGACCAGTTCTGAGTGGTTTTTCAGGGAGAACTTTTGGGAAATGATGTAATCAGTTGACCTTGATCCTTTAGGGTTTGAAACAACACTTTTAGGGTTTTAAGAGCCCTTGGTTTATCGACATATGTGATTGGGGTTGTAGTGCCCAAATATGTCTATAACACTAAGGCATAACCTTATTTCTCAATAATGTCATATTTTAATTCAACATCTCTCATGACTTTATTGAAAAATGCAATAGGTTGGTCATCTCCATTTTCAATTTTTTGCAAAAGGACAACAACTAGGGTGTTTTCAGAAGCAAAGGAAAAAATGTTGAAGGGTTTAGAATAGTCTAGACAAGCTAATACTGGGGCTTCAGAGATGGCTTTCTTAATTTGGTTAAAATAAAATCTTGCTTGAACTATCCATTTTACCCCATGGCCCTTTCTAAGCATATTAGTGATATCTTTAACTATTTTAGCATAGTTGGGTATGAATCTCCTCAAAAAGTTGATTTTCCCAAGAAAAGATTGAACTTCCTTTTTATTCCTTGGTAATGAAAGTGTTTGGATGTCCGAAATTCTTTTTGGGTCAATGACTACTCCTTCCTTTGAAATAATATGACATATTAATTTTCCTTCTTTAATGGAAAACAAGGACTTCCTTGGATTTAGTGATATCCCAAACTTCCTGCATTTGTGAAAAACCTTTCTCAAGTTTTTTAAATGTTTTTTATTTGAATTTGAAAATATAGTTAAATCATCTAGATAAATGACAACAAACTTGTTAATCTTACCAACAAATGTTAGATCCATGGCTCTTTGGAAAGTAGCTCCAGCGTTTGTTATTCCAAAAGTCATCCTTGCATACATGAATGTACCCCAAGGAGTTGTGAATGTTGTATTTTCTCTATCAACTGGGCTCATCATAATCTGATTTATCCACAAAAACCATCTAACATAGAAATTCTATTAGAACCAAAAACCCTTTGAAGTAATTGATCCATCTTGGGTAATGGATAATTATCTTTTAAGAATGACTTGTTGAAGTTTCTGAAATCCAAACACAATCTAATTTCACCAATTTTCTTTCTAACTGGAACCAAATTTGATATCCAATCAAAATATCTTAAGGGAACTATGATCTTGACATTCATTAGCTTTTTAATTTCTTTTTCAATTTTGGATAGAAAGATTGGATTTATTCTCCTTAACTTTTGCTTAAAAGGTTTAATATATGGTTTCAAAGGAATTTTATGCTTGATAAGTGATGTATCATAGGTTTTTAGCTCATCATAAGACCAAGCAAAAACATCTTTGTAACTCCTAAGGAGAGCTAGATATTTATCTTTTATTTCCTCTAGTAACAATGCAAAGATTTTAACATTTCTGGTTTCTTCTTGAGATCCTATGTTGCATTCCTCTATATCTTCTTTCGATGAATAATCTGTTTTTTGGAACATCATTATGGTCAAACAGTTTTTCAAGAGGGACTAAGCCCTTTGGGATGAAATTGGTGGGTAATTGAATGATGTTATGATTAGTTATTTTTTTGTTTAATTGTGAAGTTTCATTTTCATTATTCAACTCTTTATCATCAAGTTTTTCTTCTTCGATTTGTAACACTGCAAATTCATCAATAACCTGCAAAAATGACTTTATTTGTTCATCATCTTAAAATATTTGCCAATATTTAATATTATCAGGAATCGATGGTCTGTATTTTACTTGAATCAGATATTATAATTATATTTGATCGGTAAATTTAAAAGAACTAGCTGAAACAACTAAATAATCTGCATGAATATTTTCATTTCTTGAATAGTAGTGATGTTAAATGCCTGGAAGAAATTATCCACTAAATACCATACCTCATTTATGTATGATCTAAGTCAGGGATGTTTTGTTTGACAAAGATTCCTAACTTGTTTAACAATGAGCTCTGAGTCACTAAATACACTTAAATGTTGTATTTTGAGACTTTTAGCTAATTCCAACCCTAGAAGTAAAGCTTCATATTCTACTAAATTGTTTGTAACGTCAAATTATAACTTATAGGATTGATTTATGTTCTCTTTATCTAATAAAATAAGTACAATACCAACTCCAGGTCCTTCTTTTGAAAAAGCTCCATCAAAGTATAATTTCCAAATATCAGTTTCGACAATATCAGGTTATCCACCATCTGTACAATGGTAAGTTGAGTGTTTTGTAAATTATCTTATGATAGTGTGAAACATCCAAAATCTTGGTCAACTTCATAAATGGGATGATTTCACCTCCATATATAGGAATAGTAGCATAAGACATGTCCATTTGCATACTTTCCCCTAATTTGGCGCAACATGATCTAGATAATAACATGCCAAATTTAGGAGGAATATATGTAACTACAATATCTAATACTACACTCTTAACAGGGATTTGTGCTAGGGTGACAACTAAGTCTTTTGTAAGTCCAAGACAGGGTACCTTCTTTGAGTCAAAAGTATATAAATCATGATAGGGTCTAGTAACCTGCAATTGAAGTTGATCCATGATCACCTTAGGCATCAGACTATGGGAAGCCCTAGAATCTAACATACAGTTGTATAACAAAAATTCATGAACTTTTAAAGTGACATAAAAAGGTGGTACATTTTCATCAATCATGTCAGAATTAGGACCAAATATTACTGAAGGTTTCTCATCTTGCAAACTTATAACATCTCCTTCAGCATCAACACTTGAAGGTTGAATCCATTTAGAAACTTGATTTTTATACCTTGGATTTTTGGAAAGTTCAAATAAGGGAATAGGTATTTTGACCCTTTCTAGCTCTCTTTCCACATTGAAAGTAGTTAGAATTATTATATCAATTGAATTTGGTTCATTTGATTGATTCAATGGTTGAATTTTTTTTGTTTGAGTTTTAGTGGTTTTGATTGGTGGTTCATTTATGGTGGAATTATTAGGAGGTCTACTAGGCCCTGGTCTTGGTCTTAAATCATATCTTCTATTTAATTTTGTAAATAAGAATTCAAAGAAGCCCTGATATTTTGACACTTGTGATTTTTCTTGATTTTGCTGCGGGAATTGATTTTGAGTGAGGGGGACAATGGCATTTTGAACTAATGAGTTATCAAAACCATTGATGTCATATGTAATTAGAGGGACAACGTATTCAGGTTCCTAATCATCAATCATTAGTGGATGTTGAATTTGTTGATCAGTATTAGGTCTTTGAAAATTTTGAGGTTGATTAGTTCTTCCAAATGGAGCTTGAGGTCTATTTGTTGTTTATTGAACTATTCTAGGTTGAGCCTCCATTTTAGAAATATTATTTCAAATATTTCTAAGAAGTGAAGTGATTTCATCTATATTTTGATCTTCCTTTGTATTTTTCAATGAAGAACCTTCTTCCTTAGCTTTTATTTTTCTTTTAACCTTTTCTTCTTTAGCCCAAAGTTTATCTAATGTTGATCTATTGGCTTCAACTTCTATGGCAATTGTTTGCATGTCTTCTAAGGTGATGGGTGTTATTTCTCTAAGAATGACTGTGAAATCATCATCAAAAGCTTTAGAAAATCTAACTTTAGTTGTTGATACTGGTGTTTTACAGTCAAGTGGCATCTTATGATAAAATTTGTTAAATCTTTTCATAAAGTTAGCCACTGGTTCACTGGGATTTCTTTTCAGTTCTTCAAATTTTGTAACAAAATATACAAGATCCTTTTTAAACCCCCATTGCTTTTTAAAGATGTTCATTAACTGATTCCAAGATGGAATAGAATTTTCTCTTAGTTTGCTAAACCAAATTCTAACATTTCCCTCAAGTGATTGACAAACAACCTCATATACCCATCTTCATGTTCAATATTCATGTTATCAACAAAATCTAAAAAGACATTTAACTGATCTTCAGTGGAGAGACCAGTTTCTCCATTAAATCTAGGTAGATGTTTTAAATATCCATCGGGAAAATTATTAAGTTGATGAGGAAGTTGTAAGGCAACATACCTAGCTTGAATCATAGGATGAAAAGCCATATCTGAAGATGAGGACGAGTTCGTAGAAAAGGAGGAAGATTTTGAAGAAGATGTTGTAAATGAAGATGAATTTGTGGAGGAAGATGGAGGTGTGGTTGTAGGAGGGGCTCCTCTCAAACCTTTTATTAATGGTGATTGGATAACTAACTTCTGCTCTTCTGGTTGAAATTTCCCTTCAATTTCAAATAAAAGATTTATATAGACATAAAACATATCCTCAGCTTCAGCAGAAGTAGATTTGAAAGAATGTACAAATGGTGAGATAAAATCAGTAGGTTTTAACTCAAGCAAGTGTAAATCAAATTCTTGTTCTGACTTAGGTGATTTTGAAAGAGCTTTAGGGATTTGATAAGATTCCAATTGATGGACTAGAAGGGTTGACTACAAATCAACTCCTCTAGAAAAAAGTTCTAATACCATAGGGGTTAGATCAGATAATTTAGCGAGAATTGGAACTAACTCAAAAGGATCATTAGCTGAAACAATTTTAGGTTGTATTGGTATAGAAAAATAAGTGTAAGATTCTAACCTTCTTCTTAAATAAGCTTCTCTTACCAGACTCTCGGGATCTGATAATGGGGAACATAATTCAGGGTTAGATTGGGATCTGGTATGTCTAGAAGAAGCCAGTTTGGATTGTGGAGTTGCCAGGTGAAAGATTTCAATCTGCTAATCCTTTATTCACCTTAAAGGAAAAGCTTAATCATTGTCCCAGGGAGAAAGATTCAAATTTCGTTCCTCAACAACGGCGCCAATCTGATGTTGTCCTCTGAGATAATTCTAGGTTAGGTAATTATGCGAGAGCATCTAAAATATTTTGGTTGTTTTTAAATTTATGGAAGACCAATGTTTAAGCTTATGTAAACAGGTACTGTGTTCTGTATTCTCTCAACACAATGAAAAGTTTGTTTCTTCACTTCTAAATAGTAATTAAGTTTTAAAGGATTTGGAATGAAGAATTCAAAGAAAATATGGGTTTTAAGTATTCAGATAGAACATTTAAAATAATCATAAGAAAAATGCTAGTAAACTATGTTCACTAACCAACAAAAATGCATCTAAATTCATGAAGAATTAACAATTAATTGATGTAGAGGAGTTTATTTAGACAAATAGTCTAATAAACTAATCTATGTAATTGATTATAACTTCGTAGGAGATTTAAGATAGACTGCTATTCATTTTATATCTTACTCATATTTCTTCATAAAACTAAATGCATATTGAAATAACAAAATGGAATTAATAACATGTAGAAGACTCACAAAGATACAAGTTGTTTGAAACACATTAAGAATCCTTTTATTGATATCAAACAACTTCAGATACACGTAATGTTTCTTCAAATAAACTTAGTCAAAAGGGTGCAACCCTTTACAATTCGAATTGGGAATTATTTATATAAAATGCTCCCAAATTATCTAAAGTAAAATATCTAGATACATTGGAAAAATATCTAGACCTGTTTCTACAAAAATAGTACATAAATATAGAGAAATGAAATTGTTGAAGTTGTCTCTAAGTTTGAGAATTCTGGTGCTGATGTGGCTGATAAACCTGTTATTTTGTTGTTGAATCTGCTGATAACTGTTGATGACTCGTTACTTCAGTAATTTACATAATTCTTCACATATTTCTTCATCTGGAATCTTGTAATTAATTAATCTTCTATGAGTTTCATCTACCTCATTATATTTTTGAAAAGTTGGTTTTACCACAAATAAATGATTTATCTCATGCTTGATGAGTAAATCATAATTGAGGCCTTCAATAAATGCTTTACCTGTGTTGGTGCCTTTGATATTTGCAAACCTAGATTTATCATTGGCAACTGAACATAATTTAGTTTGATATTCTTCTAAATCAATCAAATTATCTGCTACTCGCTATAATCCAAGCAATCCATTTTGGTGTAAAACTGAAAATTTCTTGTGAAACCTCTGGATACTTGATTCGAGGTTATGAAACTTGTTATCCAACTTCAGCATCAAATTCTTTTAGTGAGAACTCTTCTCACTTCCAGTACGGTCTCTGTCATGTCCTCTATGTCATATTCCTCCAATTCATCTTTGGTTTTGGAATTCAAAACCCTTATCAATGCATGTGCTCTTCCTAGCTTTGAAGCCAAATATTTCTTTACATCTGCTATGGCTTGCTTGGCCCTCTCTACAAGTTCATCCTACTCAAAGATTATTTCAATTGAAGGCCATATCTCAATGATGGATTCATTTATTTAGATCGAGATACACTCTCTAGCTTGTGTGATAGTATCAATCATAACAAATTGGCCTTCTAAGAATTGAACTCTTTGTGTCAGCTTGTATGAATTCTGCAACTCAGTTACATAAGCATTATCAATATTTAGTTTATGTTCCTGTAAATTGTCAATTTGACTCCATAGTTTTTCGACCTCTTGCCCCTTAATTGACAAATATTCCATAGCCTTTGCTAGTGCTTTTGTTGGATCAGTATTGTTGGAAATACTGGGGGGGGTGAATCCGTATTCCTTAGAAATGAGCACTTTTAAATCTTTTCAGAGCATTAGTTAATCTTAAATTATTATTAATGTTTATACTGTAATAACAGTAAATAAAAGAACACACTAGACACAAAAATTTTAGGTGGAAAATCCCCTTCGGGTCAAAAACCATCAAACGCTTTTCTAATAAATTCTTTAATCTTTAGCTCCAACTGAAATGAAAGCAACATCTTCCTAGAATTCTAGAAAATAATTCTACTCCAACTCCCACTGGAAGGATGCCCCAACACCCTGGTTTCTTCAGTAGTCAACTAAATGGATGCCCCAATGCCCTGGTTTCTTCAGTAGTCAACTAAATGGATGCCCCAACATCCTAGAACAACCTTCCACCCTGAAGTGTTAACAAGCTCCAACCTGTAGGTGACTTCATGCACTTGCCTAGCACCTCCCTACCACCCTATAATGACTGAAATGAGACAAGAATGTGGATTCCCATACCAGGGACAACGATCCATGATACAATATGATTTATAATGATTTTGATCGAACACCCAATCACACTATGACCTGCAACCCAACCATGACATCATCCCAACAAAGACTCCTATACCTCCCAATAATGCCTTTTCGACTCTAGGAAGATTGAATTTTTACAATACTGACTCTTCCAATGATGACACTTTTACAACTTTACAATGATGACTCTTTTACAAATGACTCTTTTACAACTTTACAATGATGACTCTTGGGCTTGACACTTCTTCACAATATACAGATGGTTGTCATGTCTTCAAAGGACGTCCTACTACAATGCTTCCTTTGATTTGATACCTCTGCTCTTGAATTCTTGATTGAAGTTGTACTTGAATCTTCTTCTCACTTCATGGAAAATTTGTCTGGTGAAACCAATCCCAAAACAAAACAAAATACCCTTCAACTTACCTCTGCCTATAAAACACATGTAAGTGCATTATAATGACTAAATACAAATTAAAATTACAATGTGTACCTGAAGTGTGCTTGTCACTTTTTTTGTTGACTTGTTGCAGCAGTAGAAAAAGTCTCCCACTCTTAATATAGGCCTGGACTCTATGCAAGACAATATCCAAAACAGACCTAAAGATATATGACAAGCCCTAGACTTGTGATTGACTAAGTTCTAAGTACAACAACAGAGACCATTCTATCAACTATGACAAGACAAGTAACATGAACTTACAACATCATATAGATTCAACAAACTTGGTGTAGCATCAAGAATATGTAGCATCAAATGTGTAGTATCAAGAATAGGGCATCCGAAATGTGGTATCAAAACTAATTGTCATATATAGAGACATAGAGATATAACTGAGACATTGTATGTACTTATGTTGTCCTGCAAAAACATATGTCAGAGATGATACTCATATTTCAAATGTAAACACTAATCATACATACTTTGTTGTAGGAGACTTACCCTTGACTGTTAATGTGTGGTCCTTACTACAGTGATCCTTGAATGCGTGCTTTTTTTTCCTTCTAGGAGCTCGATATTGAATCTGTTGTATCTATTTAATTTAGGATCTCCAAGGTCTAAAATTTCATCCTGTAGTATTCCTCTTAGTCCTCTTTATCTAACCCCACGGGTTTGATCAAGATTGGATTCTTCAAGAAAGAGGTATGTCCAATCTCCCTCGATGACCTGATTATAGACTGTTTCAGTAGAGTGAAATTGTACGAAGTTCCACGTGTCACTGTTGCGACCTTTAACCCTGAAAATGCTACTCAACAAACTACAGTATGGCCTATTTATGTGACTATTTACGAAATTTGAATCCAATGCTCAGAGAGAAATTTATGATGATTTTCCCAACGTCACCTATTTGACATGGAATTTGGGAGCTTGCGAAAACCCTAACTTCCTCATATCATATCTCCGAAAATATAGTGAACGAAGATCTGAACTTCAATCACAAGGTTCATCGAGATTTCAGCTCAAATGTGTTTTAATATCAACTTCTGAAGCTTCGTAGAACAAAAGTTATAGAGAACATTCCATGATGACCTGTTTGAAGACACAAAATCCCTACCAGAGGAGGATATGAGGATCATTATTTATATGAATGTCTTGAGTTGAGAGCGTCCTCAACAAGTGAACGTTGGAGGGATTCTAGGAGAAAAATATATTAGTTATTAACTATTCAATGACCACAACCAATTATGAGTTCCATGCCACAACCCCATATGGTTTTAGCCCACTGACCAGGGTTACTAACTTTAAATATGAATAACTCTCAAACCATGATGAATTACTTGGCGTGCCATATATCAACGGAAACATCTCGACGAGTAGAATCCATCTAGAAGATCGTTGACTCAGAATAGAGTAAGTTGTCAAGTTAGAATTCCCATGCAAGATCGAGGTAGCCCCTGGTGTTGCTTGGGTTTACATCAATGACAACCACTGATCAACAATCTCCCCCTTTGGCATTGATGGCAACACAAGTACTGCCCCTGTGATCATGAAAACTCTTCCTACTGTTTCTCTCTCCCATTTTTTCATCAATGGCAAAGGATAACTCCCCCAGACAAACAGCCATTCTGCGGACCTGCACACACCTCCACTCCACCTTTCTACTCGAGTAGATAAGAGAAAGAGTGTAATGAAAACTTGGGAGAATCCCAAGCTTTTGGTGAAGATACTCAAATGTTTCATGAGGTAATGGTTTGGTAAAGATGTCAGCAATTTGTTCCTTTGTGCCAACATATTCAAGCTTGATATTCTTTTTGGCAACCTGCTCTCTAACGAAAAGATATTTAACTGGAATGTGCTTTTTTTGGAATGCATCACAGGATCCTTGGAGATACTGATGGCTCCGGTGTTATGGCAAAATATGAGAATAGGCTCATCAAACTTGATTTGAAGATGTTGCAAAGTTTGCTTCATCCAAAGAACTTGAGTACAACAAGATGTTTCCTTGACATATTCTGCTTCTACAGTCGATAACGAGATTGAAGACTACTTTTTACTTCACCATGAAACAAGACAACCACCTAGATAGAATGATGCTCCACTGGTACTTTACGATCATCAACACTTCCTACCCAATCTGCATGTATATAAGCTTGGATGACCAGATCATTTCCTTTGGGATACCATAGACCATATTCCTTTGCGCCCTTAAGATACCAAAGAATTCTTTTGACGGCAATAATATGAGATTCTTTTGGTGATTCTTGGAATCTTGCTACTTGTCAAACTGCCTCCATCACAGCAGACTAGGAGGCTATCAGATATAGGAGACTACCAATCATGGATCTATACAACCTTTGATCCACATCCTTTGATGAGTCTTCTAAGCTTAACTTGCAACCTGTTACCATGGGGCTAAGGAGTGGCTTGCAATCTTCCATCTAGAATTTTTTGAGAATTTCTTTGATGTACTTGCTTTGATATATGAATATTCCTAATCCTGCTGAGAAATATGAAGCACTAAAAAGTATGTCAGTTCGCCACGCATAGAAATTTCAAACTTACTTTTGATTTTTGTGGCAAAGTCTTTACTTAATCTGTCATCACTACTTCCAAAGATTATATCATCCACATATACCTCGATAATTGTTAGGTTATCTCAATCCACTTTCACATAAAGATTGTTGTCAGCACTTCCTTTCTTGAATCCCTGTTCATGTATATATTCATCAAGACGAGCGTACCAAGCCCTAGGAGCTTGCTTGAGACCATATAGAGCCTTCTTTAATCTGCAGACGTAGTCTTCTTTGTTAGAGAGCAGAAAACCTTCAAGTTTTTCAATCTTAACTTCTTCCTCCAATTCACCATTTAGAAAAGATGACTTAACATCCATTTGGTAGACCTTGATTTTTCTCAAGAAAGCATAAGCGAGAAACATCCTGATAGCTTCCATTCTGGCAATGGGAGCAAATGTTTCTTCAAAATCGATTCCTTCAACCTGTGCATATCCTTTGTGGAATAATCTTGCCTTGTTCGTCGTAACTTGTAATCCTTCAACTATTTTTCTCCCCCTGAACCTATAATGAAACTGCCATCTTGTTCAAACTACCTTCCTATCAATCATAGACTTGTGCCATATATTGCTGCATAGAATCCTCCTCTACAAACATTAAGGAATCAACAGGACAGATTATTCAAAATAGTGAGTCACCTAACGGGCCATCTTGACTTGAGTCATTATCTGAAGCAACTGTTAATTCCTCATGACCTTTCGCTTTTACAAATCCTAAAAGCATAACTGCTGAAACCTTGTTATCTTCTTTGTCTTCCTATACCTATTTCCTTTTCCAGACCTTCTTATTCCTGCAATCTCGATCCATGTGCCCATAGTTATGAAACTTGAAGCATTCAATGTTGTCCATAGGTGATTCCATCTAATATCTACAACCACGAACGTTATGGACATAGTTATGGCATTTGAAACATTCAATGTTTGGCCCATATAGCACGTATTGTCTTCTGACAAAATCATCGTGGATCCTGTCTCGTGATCCTGCAAACTTGCTTGTAGGTTTTTGCAGATAATGATTGTACCTGTCAAAAACTTCACAATCCCTAGCCATATGTCCATAGTTAGTACATAAAAATAAATAACCATTAAATAAATGTGTTTAAATGAATGGTTCATTTGGATGAGATGGTCCTTGATAGTTGTACATATCAATAACTTTACAATCCTTGGCCATATGTCCATAGTTAGCGCATGAAAAACAATAACCATTAAATAAACGAACATACCTGGAAGATTTTTCATTCTTCTTTGGAGGTGATGTTGTAGTTTTTTGTGGTCCTTTGTTCTTGATTTCTTTGGTCTTGTTCTTTGGAGTTGCAACATTATTCTTTGGCTTTTCACTTTGATCAACTTCCTTCTTAGAATCATCCTGCGAATATGTGGAGCTTGTACTTCATCAACTAGAGCTTTACCATCTTTAATAGCCTTCATTTTTTCTTCTTCATATGTCTTATCTTGTACGTGTTCTTTTTACGATCCCTCGAGTTTGTTGATCTCATCACAGGTTGCATCAAGTTCTTGCTTTTGAGCAAGATATTCCTTCTTTTTTTTGCCTCCTCAACCTGTAGCTTGAGAAGAGTGGTCTTCACTACTTCTCTGTTAAGAACTTGTATCTGTTCCTTCTACTTCTTATTTTCAATCTTTAGCCTACTTATTTCTACTGAATATGTTTCTAATTCCTTTTGCTTTTCGTCAACAGTGGATATGTATCTTTGATCAGATTCCTTCTTTTCAATTTCTACTTCTTGCATATGTTGTGTGATCTTGCTAATCTCTGCAAACATAGTGTCGAGTTCTTGTTGCTTCTATTGGAATTCTCTCTTGAGGACTCGTGTCGTTGTATTCTTGATTTCCTCCAATTGAGTTCTAAGACTACTAATCATGTTCTCAGACTCTTCATTTTCTTTAATGAGTTCTTTTGTTGTCTTCAATTCTGCTTCCAAAAGTCTTGTCTTTTCCCTTTGACTTTTGAGTTCCTTTATCACCTTGATCACTTGATTTTGAAACTCTATTTTACTCATTTCTCCCATTTCTTCATCATAATCAGAAGGATCTGAATTTTCAATAATATCTTGACCTGATTGCTTTGTTGAATAGAGATTATGAAGCTTTTCCCAAAGAGCTTTAGCTGTTGAACATTGACCAACTTTTGTTTTCACAAAATTTGGCAAAACATTCAAAATTTACATTCATGGCCTTTGAATTGTACCTTTTAGCTTCGTCAATAGATGTGTCTCCAAAAAAATTTGATTCCCATATTCCATGTGCCTGCAAATGTACTTCCTTCCTGGATTCCCATATCCAATAATTATCAGCATCAAAATGAAGGGTTGGTACACAATACTCACTTTCTTTAGATTTTGTTGTACCTATACCTTCCTTTGAAATCCTTGTAACTTGCTTCTTTGACTTTCCCATCTCTATGCTCTAAAAACTGACTTCCAGTGGTTAAGTTGTTACTCAAGGAACCAAGCTCTGATACCAAATGTTGGAAATACTGAGAGGGAGGAGGTGAATCAGTATTCCTTAGAAATTATCACTTTTAAATCTTTTCAGAGCATTAGTTAATCTTCAATTATTATTATTGTTTATGCAATAATAACAGTAAATACAAGAACACAGTAGACACAAGAATTTTAGGTGGAAAAACCCCTCCAGGTCAAAAACCACGGAACACTTTTCTAATAAATTCTTGAATCTTCAGCCCCAACTAAAATGAAAGCAAAATTTTCCTAGAATTCTAGAAAGGAATTCTTCTCCAAATCCCACTGGAAGGACACCCCGATGCCCTGATTTCTTTAGTAGTCAACTGAATGGATGCCCCAACATCCTAGACCAACCTACCACCCTGAAGTGTTCATAGGCTCCAACCTGTAGGTGACTTCATGCACCTGCCTAGCACCTCCCTGCCACCCTATAATTACTTAAATGAGACAAGAGTGTGGATTCCCATACTAGGGACAACAATCCATGATACAAGATGATTTACAATTATTTTTCCCGAACACCCAATCACACTATGACCTGCAACCGAACCATGACATCATCCCAACAGAGACTCCTATACCTCCCAATAATGTCTTTTCCAACTCTAGGGAGATTGTCTTTTTACAATAATGACTCTTCTAATAATGACACTTTTACAAATGACTCTTTTACGACTTTATAATGATTACTCTTTTACAACTTTACAATGATGACTCTTTTGCAAATGGCTCTTTTACAACTTTACAATGATGGATCTTGGCCTTGACACTTCTTCGCAATATACGGATGGTTGTCATGTCTTCAAAGGATGTCCCGATGCAATGCTTCCTTTGATTTGATACTTCTGCTCTTGAATTCTTGCTTGAAGTTGTACTTGAATCTTCTCCTACTTGCATGCAAAATTTTCTTGGCGAAACCAATCCCAAAACAAAACAAAATATCCTTCAATTTACCTCTACCTGCAAAACACATGTAAGTGCATAACAATAAACAAATACAAATTAAAATTACAATGTATACCTCAAGTATTCTTGTCACTTTTGTTGTTGACTTGTTGCAGTAGTATACAAAGACTCTGACTCTTGATATAGGCATGGACTTTATGCAAGACTATATCCAAAACTTACCTAAAGTTATATACAATACAAACTGATGACAGACCCTAGACTTGTGATGGACCAAGTTCTAAGTACAACGACAGAGCCCATTCTATCAACTATGACAAGACAAGTAACATGAACTTATAACATCATATAGATTTAGAAAACTTGGTGTAGCATCAAGAATATGTAGCATCAAATGTGTAGTATCAAGAATAGGACATCCAAAATGTGGTATCCAACTAATTGTGACATATAGAGACATAGAGATATAACCGAGACCCTGTATGTACTTACATTTCCCTGCAAAAACATATGTCAAAGATGATACTCATATTTCAAATGTAAACACTAATCATACATACCTTGCTATAGGAGACTGTTGTGCTATACAACAACCCCCCATTTCAAAAAAATCTTACTTTAGAAAATTATAAATTGAAATGGGTCCCTTTTATATTAAATTGGTATTAATCCATCACTCTTCTAAAGGTTCAGAAATAAACAAAACATCTTGAAACCTTTTGAAATAATCGGTCTTAAAAATAAAACGACTAATCCTTTATTATTGCGATTCGCAATAACAAAGGATGCATAACCATGACCCATTTATTTTCCCCGATGCGATAAAAGCAAGTGACCAACGAGTATCAGAAAAATAAATAATAAAAGGCCCCTCCCCTTTGCTCCGATGCGATATCGCAATCGGCAATTTGGGAATGCGACGTGAACATAACAAACTCTCCTCCTTCAAACTCACGATGCGAGTAAAGAGATATCGCTATCGGCGATCGGGGATTCCATAATGCTTAAACAAATTGCCCCAAGGCTCTCTCCGATTGCCGATTGCGATGAATCCAGGCGCGACTTTCGAAAAAGGATCAATATGATTTCACTATATTATATATTAATTATCATTGAAAGCCTTTTCTCTTCCCGATAGAGATCGCTCGCGTCCAACCGCCAAAAAATCAAATCCACGCTTAAACCATTATTCGACAAATAAAGGATATAATGAGCATTTAAATGATTGACAGGTTTTAACGGCCAATTAATGAGCACTTATGCCTAAATCCTTTCAGAGATTGTATCCGCGAGAGCCTTATGATAAATCTTCCATTATTCATTGATTGACACAATTCCCTCATACTTGGTTTTCGCCATCTTTTCTCTGCATTACGTTCATTTTTCTCTTGCGCAGAGTTTTTTTCCACAGTAACGATTCCAGACCAAATGGGAAAGAAATCTAAGAAGTCTGGAACGCCTTCGGCTTCTATGGTAATAGGACAACATGCCACCAATCCGGGACCAAGCAAGAAGGGGTTAATCTCAGATACCACATGTCTCGGCCTTGGCAGCACTACTTGGCAAAATATTTACAACCTGGTAGAAGCCGAGGAACCTCAACAAACATCGGTACAAGCTTCAGCAGGTTCAAGCCGGAAATCTGATGCTACTTTAAAAGATTTGGTTGATTCCTACCTACATAGGATAGCAGCTCGAGAGCAAATTCTTCCGTATACGGATGTGGTGAGATGGGCAATTGAGGAAATTCCAATTACGGACAGAACATTCTGCACTGTTGATGGAAGAGTATTTGGTTCATTTCAGCCCAACGATTTCAGACAAATGTACTATTTGGCCGAGCCAGAGAAGAAGTACAATAAAGCATTTCTGGAAAAGTTTCGAGATGAGAATGAGACCAAGTCACCGCCTATACGAGAATGGAGATAGAACCCGGCGAAACACAAACATGAGTCCTCGGGTAAGTACTCCGTCGTCTCCTTATGCTCTCTGTATTGTTATGCTGGAGTAATGATGTGTCGATTGTGGGGATTACATGATTCTTAAAAAATTTCAATAGAAATGGTTCCTTTGATGGAAGCGGCATGTAATAGTGAAATCATGGATTGGGGGACTATATTATCGGATAAGTTGGCTACGACTATTCTTGAATTCAGAAACAAATCCCGTGTTACTGATAGGTTCAACCTTCCATTTTATTTTAGTGCCTATATTTTGGATACCCTCTGTTTCAATTCTGAGTTTCCTGTGTTAGGGCGGAGATGGAATCCACAGGACCCTATGCCTATTCATATCTACCACCAGAAACTATGGAAAGCTCATTATAAACACCATTTATACCAAGTCTGCAATGGATTCATGCTACCTCTTTACTATGCAATTTTTGATAAACCTACCCCTAAGATCTCCTCTCAGGCTGAGATTGACTTGACAGCCCTAGGAACCTGGTTTGGAGAAGAAAAATTCACCTATGTAAGATTTTTTGGCAGTCAAGCCAGACCTCATGTCCTCCCCTTGTACATACCAGACAAGCTATTAGCTCGTGAAATAGCATATCATCTTACAAATGCGTCAGCCATGAAAACTCTCAGAAATTCAAAGAAGCAAGTATGGCCTCCTTTTCCTCTTAGGTGTGGCGTCTATACTCTGCATGATTATAAACATGCAGAGAAAGAGGCAGAAAAAATTAACGTCCTAAGTTTCGCCACTCTGCCTAATAGACGTTTCGACCCAAAGAAAGTCATCTATAATGCCCTAGATCAAGCCAAGCTTACTAAATTCGAGCACAAGGAATATGAGTTTGATGACCTGTTCTCCTCCGCCGAGTCAATCTTCCAGGTACAATAGCTAGCCAGAATGAGATACTGTGATGACAGGTTAGTAGAATTTAACAAACTTAGAGAACAGAGGTTGCAAACTCTACCTCTAGATTTGTTAGCTACTACCCCGATGATTCAGTCAAGCGAGCCTGAGCAGCAGCTTACTAATGAACCTCCTGCTACATCGGCAATCTACGAAGAGGTCCAGAGAAGAGAGCAAGAGGAACTCCAGAGGTTAGAACAGGAAGAGGCACAGAGGAAAGAATAGGAAGAAGCACAAAGGAAAGAACAAGAGGAGGCAGAAAAGAAAGAA
Organism: Pinus taeda; assembly: GCA_000404065.3. Classification (NCBI taxonomy): domain Eukaryota; kingdom Viridiplantae; phylum Streptophyta; class Pinopsida; order Pinales; family Pinaceae; genus Pinus; species Pinus taeda. Next base: position 59,620 of record APFE031609007.1, read on the forward strand.
CAGGTGAGAATAAGGGAATAAGAACAGAAAAGGCAGCAGGAGCAGAGCAGCAAGAAAATGAATGTTGATACGCAAGTGGACCGAAGATTGCTCGAAGAATGGCAACAATTTAATACGATTATAGGCAATCTTGAGACCTCAACGGACGCCGAAACATCCAAAGCTGTCGATACACAAGATACAGCATCAAAGGAGGTTCCAAGCAAAGGAACCAGCGATCTACCCCAAACTACAGTAGTAGAAATAATTCCGAAGAATCCTTCCGATCAAATTATTTTGCAGGTGGAGGACATTCCTCCACTAGATGTTTTCTATAGCCCAAAACACAGGGCTGTAATAAAGCAACAGCGGAAAAGGAGAAGGATTGATCAACCTTCTCTGTTCCCTGAACAAACAATAACAGCCAATGTGGTATGGAGAGAAGAATTTGACCCCTCCGATGACCTGACAAAGTTATCACAATATGCCGATGTCTATTCAGCAGCCACCATGGATAAGGCATCGGAGGTAAGAAATTTGTTGAAGGAAAAGGATCAAGTGATCACTTCATTACAAGCACAGCTATCGGAAGAGCAGCAGAAGTCAGAACAGCTACAACAACCACTGTCCACACAGCAACAGTTAAATAACCAGCTAAACAAACAGTTGCATGAAGAGAAGCAGAGGATCGATTCAAGAGCAATCCAGAGACAGAAGGAACTATCGGAGGCATTATCAAAGTTGAAGCCGATGAATGAACAGATGGCAAAGACAAAAGATGAGCAAATTGCTCAATTATCAGCTCAAATAGAAAGGTTCAAGAGTCTTCCCCAGCCTGCCGAGTTCAGAGCAGAGGTAATGCAAATTAACAAGGCATTAATAACACAAATAAGATTGTTATGTCATGAAATCGCCCAAGTTGAACCTTTATGCGACATAACAACATCTATAATAGATAAGTCAGTTGATGCCAGACAGGATTTAGAGCAAGCCGAAGACACTTTGACAGATTTTCTTACTTGGCAGGACTCTAATGAGGGAAAGATGGCAGACTTGCCCAAAATCTTAGAATCCCATAAAGAAATCATATTCACAGAGTGGCAGTCCCAATTAATGAAAGCAGAGAGAGTTGTTTCCAGGTGCAAGTTATCTACGAGCAATTTAGTTGACTTGATCAATAATACTCTCTATTTATCTAACATGATTTCTTAATGTACACCAGGTAAACTATTATCGGCCAAGACATTGGAGCAGTCATGTAACCAAGAGCTAGAAAAGAATGGGAGATTGATCTCAGGGATTAAAAGTTTAACTTGGGACGCCTATTGGTTGTTCCTAGTAAAACCATACAGTTAGAGAGCCGCCCTCAAATGCCTGACGGATGCAATCGGGTGTATCATTCCCGATATACATGATGCCACCTATGCTTCTCAAATCAATTCTCGTCTCAGCCGCCCTCAAGAAGTGGAGCCAATGCTGGCAATATGCCAACTCAGGACAAAAGGCAAACAGCCAAAAGGATGAATCATCGCTGTCGATTACCAGATCACTGTGGGGGAGATATTTAAGATCGGATTATACCAATTTAGTAGCATTTTAATTTTGTAGTTTGTTAGCTTAGTTTAGTATTTATAGACCCTTTCATGTATTCAGAAAGGGTCGTAAGTTTTTGTATATGACTTAACCCTGAAGTTGCACTACTGTACTTCAGGCATATTCTTTTATAAAGACTGGACCAATCTTTCCAAATTTTGATAATTAAGCTTTGATGTGAATGTGCACTATTGCCTTTATTTAAAAGTATTTCTGAATCGGAAGAAGGAATTCAAATTTCGATTGGCGTAGGGAATAATCCACAGCTCATATGGTACTATTATCTATGTCTGAATTTATTCCTTTTATGTGAATTGTTGTTTGGTCATTTTTGTTATTATTGAGTATGTGAATGTGCTTTAAACAGTAGGCTTTATACTTTCCACTATTGGATGTTTACAGCTTGCTACTCTTTCAATCATGCATGTATCGGTAATATAAAAGAGAAGTGTAATATTGTTTTATCAATTACTTCGTTCAACTATTTGAACGAAGCAATTATCATTTAAATGAATGTCTTTGTTTATTGCTTAGTGTCATCTATATGCCTATCAGCAAACACAGATTATTAAACGTTGCACTTAAAGAATAGAAGCCTCCTGGGATAAAATAGTCATTTACGTTTTCGTTCATAGAATAAGTCCTCCATTTATTATCACTTATTTGAAAACCAATCATTCATTCACCCCCTTTTATTCATTACTAGGAAACTGGTCCCATTATATCCAGTCGGAGCCACCATCCCAAATGGAAAAGGAGTTGTATTAAGGTCCGGACCGGGTGGTTATTTCCCGATGTTGATGTAACGATTTTCGGGGCATCAACATTTCTGGTGCTAGAAGGAGGGCCATCCACTATGAATTGCGAGTAAGGAAAAACCTACTGACCATTCACAGAGTAAATCACCCTCCACCTCTCCTCGGACCTCTTGTTTGCACTCGGAAATACCAGTATCCAGACGAGAAGAAGAAGGATCGACTACCACTGCTCAACCCCATCATACTTGAGAACGTTTAATTCCAGAGTCCCCTGAAGTTCAGTCTATCATCTAGAAACTTCAAGGCTTCTCCATTTCACCTCCTAGATCTGAAGTATCACAAGGCAGTCAGACTTCGCAATTCCGCCTACCTCATCATCTCACCAGACTTCAAAGCGAAAAACTTGGTATTGAACCACCTGAGTTACCTTTACCCCAAAGGAAAAGGATTAAAAAGAAAACTGAAGGTTCTGGTAGTGAAAGTTTTTCTCCATCATCTTCCATCTCGTCATCACCAGTGCGAAGTCAAACACCCACTTCACCATTACATATTATTGTTCACCAGGGGACTTCACCATCAACCTCACAATCTTTTCACTCTTCATTTCCACCTCCTCCCCAAACACCTGGAACACCATAGGCAATCGATGGTACTCCCAAAATGGCTCAAACACCATGGAGAAGTCTGCAGTCACTATGCCTATGCCTTTACATTCGTTACCCGATTATCCTAAGAAATGGTTACCAAAGTTCAATCCAGATGTTGGAACATTAGCTGAGGAACACATAAATAATTTCATGTTGTTAGTTAATTTGAAGGGAGTAACAGAAGAAGATGTTGTAGTTAGACTGTTCCCCTACACATTACAAGGATCAGCAGGGTCTTGGTATTTTCCTTGCCCTCTGGATCCATCACCAGTTGGAATATCTTTCAGGAACAGTTTCTTACCAAATACAGCGATGATAGATCCTTGGCTACACTCATCAATGACCTTTCCAATCTAAGGATCGAGTCAAGAGAACCAATTAAGAAGTTTAACTCCCGATTTAACAAACTCTTGAATAAAATCCCTACTGATGACAAGCCAAGTGAACAAATTAGAAGCGAGTGGTACATTATAGCCTTACCCTCAAATATAGCCATTTTTGTAGATAGGGCTAAAAAACCTACATTGGCTGAAAACATGAAAGAAGCCCTCGCTGTCGAAAAACGTGTAATTGCTTTGGAAAAGAAAGCTTCTCTCGAGGAAAGAGAATCCAAAAAAGTTTCTTTCCAGGATGATTCAAAAAGAAAGTCACCAAAGATCCATACGATATGGAGGGCCTTCAAAAAGTCCTTAAAACCATGTCAAATGAAATGGTTGAAATTAAGAAGCAAGTAGTAGAGTCCTCAACAAAGAAACCTTACAGGAATTTCAAGAAACCTGAGTCCAAGCCTCCAAATGTTATATCCTATGCAGATTCAAACCCTGAGGAAGAAGAAGAAGAAGAAGAAACAATTACACCGTCTAATGAATTAGAAGAAGAGGAAGTCGTTGAATGCCATGGAATGTGGGACTTCATACTGCCTAACTCAGACAACAAAGCTGAACAAGAAGCCTTTCCCGCGACTACCAGGAGAAAAAGTACTCCTCAAACTGTCTAGGCCAATTCAAAGAAAAGGAATGCAGGTACTAATACTACAAAAGAAAAGGTACCCACAAGGAAGCCAGCTACAACAGTACCTCAAAATCAACCGTCATCCTCCAATATACCTACATCATCTAAGACGTTGGTAGTATCGGATTCAATGAACTATAATATTGTTGATGATATGAAAAAGACTAAGGAAAACATCACCATGTTTGAACTCAGTAAATTGAAACATCAACAAAAATTGCTTCTCAAAGAACTCAATGCAGTTCCTTCTTCGCCTCTTCCCAGTACTAAAGCTACAAGCGATTCAGGACAACCATCTTCTGGTAGATTTGAGGCAATGGATACAATTCTAATTGGAGATAGATCAAATTCCCATACCCCTCCTTTCCTCTTAACGTACGAAATTTACAATCGAAATCTACATAATTGCTTGATTGACTCTGGGGCGTCATCCAACATAATGCCAGCTTCAGTTTGTTCTAAACTGAACATAGAACCTCAGAAGTCTTCAATTCACATTGTGCAGTTAGATAGAACTAAAGTCCAGGTTTTAGGGGAAATAAACTCTGTTACAATCAGGTTATCGGCTGATCCATGAGTGGTTCAAAGGATTGATATCTTAATCGCCGATATACCTGAGTTCTATGGTTTAATTTTAAGCAGGGATTGGTCGGAAAAACTCCACGGGTATATTTCTACCAATTGGTCTCATATGTGGCTACCCTACAAAGGAAAGCCAAACCAGATAAGAATCAATCGGGAGAAACACATGACACATACTGTTACAGAATTCGAACAAGAAAATAAACCAATTGCATTTAATAACAACATTCTGGGAAATTATTCTTCTGAATCATTCTTTGGCAATTGTATTGCCCAGCCATCTCCTTTCTTGGTAAACAATTTCACATCACAAATCGAAAATTTCACAAACTGAGAGATCTAGATGTGTTAATGTTACTGAGAATTTTGTAAATAAAAATGTTGATAATTATTTATTTTGGTCTTTATATTTTGACGGTTCAAAATCTAGTGAAGGATCAGGAGCAGGGTGTATTTTGGTCAGCCCTGAGGGAGAAAAAACAATGCTTTCTTGTAGATTAGAGTTTGAATGCACCAATAATACAGCTGAGTATGAAGCCTTGATCCAAGGATTATACAAAGCTATCGGCTTGAAAGTTCAATATTTAAAAGTGTTCGACGATTCAGAGATTGTGATAAAACAAGTTCAAAACACAATCCATTGTCTCTCTAATCACCTCAAACACTACCAGTCTTTAGTCCAAAAACTTTTATCTAATTTCTTAGCATTCAATATTTCACCTATTCCCAGATCCCAGAATGCAGCAGCCGACCTGTTGGCTAATGTTGCTTCTAAACTCCTTCCTTCTGAAGATTTTAGTCTAGATAGATTTTCGGTAGAGTTGATCTTTAGGCCATCAGTCCCCGACAATATCACCAATTGGAGAGTATTCAGCCACGATGAAGATATCTTACATTTCTTAACTTCTAACAAATCCTATAATGATCAGATCATTGATGAAAATGATCATGATCTTCAGATGAAAGAGAAGCATGAGGAAAACTCTATACCAAAACCTGTGGTTAAACTTGAAGATCTCTATGACATTAAAGACAGGTTCAAACATGTAACCAATTCAAAAATTCAAAGTTCTACCTTAAGGTTTGAATTGATAAATCTTGGTACCGAGCATAACCCTCAAAATATTAATTTAGGATTAGGACTTTCTGAACAGGAAAGGACAACATTTATTAGATTATTAAGAAAAAATAAACATGTCTTCGCTTGGAATTATGATGATTTAAAAACTTATGATACATCTATCATACAGCATACCATTCCAATGCTACCCGATCAAAACCCAGTTCAACAAAAATTGAGGAAAATACATCCAAACTTGGAGAGTCGGATAAAATCAGAACTCAATAAACTCTTAAAAGCAAAGATTATTTTTCCAGTCCGACACTCAAACTGGGTCTCCAACATGGTACCTGTCAGAAAGAAAAACGGTGACATTAGGATTTGTATTGATTTCAGAAACTTGAATAAGGCCAGTCAAAAAGATAATTTCCCATTACTTACCATGGAGCAAATACTCCATTCAGTAGCAGGTTCTGAACTAATGTCCTTTCTAGATGGTTTTTCAGGATACAACCAAGTTCTGGTTCATCCTGATGACAGACTCAAAACTACTTTCAGAACAAAATGGGGAACCTACGCCTATCAGAAAATGCCTTTTGGACTTATTAACGCAGGAGATACATTCCAAAGAGCAATGGATATAGCCTTCAAAGGATTGATCAACAAGACAGTAGTCGTCTACTTAGACGATATTACTGTATTTTCTAAAAAGAGATCTAACCATTTACATGATTTGAATAAAATCTTTGAACGTTGTAAAAGGTATGGAATTTCACTTAATTCTAAAAAATCCTTCTTTGCTCTAGATCAAGGAAAGCTCTTAGGCTTTATTGTTTCCAAAGATGGTATTTATATTGGCCCCAATAGGATTAAAGAAATTTCTGAAATCCCATTTCCTCATAACAAAAAATCAACGCAATCATTTTTAGGACAGATCAACTTTGTCAAAAGATTTGTTCCCGATTTTTCTCATATCATTTTACCGTTACAAACCATGATTAAGAAAAATTCAGTGTTTAGATGGGGAGCTGTGGAAAAAGAAGCATTTGATTTAATCAAACAATCAATAATCAATGCCCCTGCTTTAAACACTCCTAATTTTTCTAATCATTTCACATTATACACTATTGCCTCCGATTCATCTTATGCAGCAGTACTCACTCAAATCAACGATCACGACTTGGAAGCACCGATTTCATTCTTCAGTTCAAATTTTCAAGGTGCAGAACTAAATTACTCTAAAGTTGAAAACCAAGCCTTTGCTGTGTATAAAGCCATCAAACACTACAGGCCCTTCCTTCTAAAAGCCCATACAAAAGTAATAGTTCCTTTTTTCTTCAGTAAGGCAATTATTGATCCAAAGAGAACTAGGTGAAAAAAGGGCAAATTGGGTTACAACACTTCAAGAATATGACTTGGAAATTAAGCCAGCAAAGATTGTTAGAGGCCAAGGTTTTTGCAGGTTATTAGCAGGAGCGTCCAATATTCCGGAATCAGGTGATACAAATCATATTGAATAAATCAACCAGATAAGTATTACCAATTCTGAATCTCAATATGCAGATTTAATATTCTATTTGAAAAATGGACATGCACCTCCTAATTTCTCTTACAAAAACAAACGGGCTATTAGATTAAAGTCAAAAAACTTTGTTATCATTGATGATGTGCTTTTTAGGAAAAACTACGATTCGGTTTTATTAAGATGTCTGGAGAAACCTGAAGCACAAAAGGTCTTGCAGGAATTACACGATGGACCAGCTGGAGGACATTTTGGAGCTGACACAACAGCTCATAAAATCATCCATGTTGGATATTACTGGCCCACCTTATTCAGAGATACCCATGAGTATGTAAGAAAATGCCGAAGTTGTCAAGTCTCCAGTGGAAGACAAAGGAAACCATCCTTTCCTTTGCAACCAGTTAATATCGATCAACCTTTTGAACAATGGGGACTAGACATCATTGGAGAGATCACTCCACAATCCTCCAAACAACACAAGTATATCCTTACTGCTACTGATTACTTTACCAAGTGGGTTGAAGCAATTCCATTAAAGACAACAAACTCTGAAGGAATTATAGAATTCATAGACCAATTCATCATTACCAGGTTTGGTGTCCCTAATGCTCTTGTTTTTGATAATGCATCTTATTTTTCTGGAAATGCCATGTTTGAGTTTGCTATCAAAAAAGGATTTAAATTGAAATATTCTGCAAACTACTATCCCTAGGGTAATGGTTTGGCAAAATCTACCAATAAAAATCTACTCAAAATCATTAAGCGAACTATCGAACAAAATCATAAAAACTGACACAAATCTTTAGTATTCGCACTATGGGCTGATAGAATAACGCAGAAGGCCTCTATAGGTACTTCCCCATTCAACCTTGTCTACGGGAAAGAAGCAGTACTACCGACAAATTTAGCGCTTCCTTCTCTAGCCCTAGTTCAGTTTATTGAAGAAAGACCCTGTTCTTCTATCCAACTCAGACATGATCAAATTTTAAAATTAGAAGAAGAAAGAGAAAAGGCCAAAATTACCCATGATAAACATCAACAGATAATCAAGTTATCATTTGATTCAACTTCATCTAGTTCTAAACAGTTGCAGGTTGGTGATCTTGTTCTAAAATGGGACAAAGCACATGAGGATAAGGGTAAACACACCAAATTCCAAAAGATGTGGCTTGGACCGTTTTAGATCAGCGAGAAGGTAGGCCATTCAACATTCATATTACAAGATCTATCAGGAAAGAGGGATACTCTTCCTGTTAATGGCCTCATCTTAAAGAAATTCTTCAATTGAGGCGGTAACCCCTTCTCTTTTAAATTCAGTAGGATTAGCAAATATTTAGGATCATTAGGAAATAAGGTTGTAAAATAGCTTCTATTGGCCTTTGCTATATTGAAATGTTGCTCGGAAGAAGAATTTTTAATATTTACTTTTGTAAAATAGACATCTTAGACAAGTGGAACAATTTCTAGGAAATTAGGTATATTAACATTCTGAAAACCCATTCTGCTTTTGTAAAAATCCTCTCAAGATTTAGAACTACTGTAAATCATTTTAATGTTTTCAAACTGGCCACAAAAAAGGTTATCAATATCAAAACAGAGACTGATTCAATCTTAGCATCCTCAACTCTTACCTTGTCATCCATCTTCTCTTAAGGAGAAAATTGTTCATCCCATTCATCCAAGTTTATGATTACTCA
>APFE031609015.1:0-37782 GCA_000404065.3 Pinus taeda
CCATCATCCCAAATTTTTGTAGAATCTTGATTGCATATTTTCCTTGAACAATAAATATTTCTCCAAGTTTTTGCCAAACTTCGAGTCCTGTGAAATAGTGCATTAATCCAAGATCCTTCATGTTGAGTTCAAATTCTAGTTCCTTCTTACTTTGATGAATAAGATGCTCCACAATTTTTATTAATAAGTCATCCACATATAGAAATATGATCACTAGTTTATTCTTTACTACCTTGATGTATAGATTTGGTTATGCAGTACTTTTGATGAAGCCAACCCTTATTAAATAAGCATAGATATAAGCATACCATGCTCTAAGAGCTTGTTTTAAACCATATATAGCTTTCTTTAATCTGTAGGCATGGGATTTATTCCCAATTCAAATCCTTGAGGGTTTTCAATATAAGCTTCTTCACCATTTGTACCATTGAGAAAAGTGGTCTTCATGTCCATTTGATGTATATTCCATCCCTTAAAAGCTACAATAGAGATAAGAGTTAGATTTTTTTTTATATTTGGTTGTAGGAGAAAAAGTTTCATCATAGTCAACTCCCTCTTGTTGAGAGAATCCTCTAGCCACAAATATTTCCTTATATTGGTCGATGCTCCCATCAGTTTAATGTTTAATCTTATAAACCCACTTGGAAGTCACAAAATATTTACCCTTTGGTCTAGAAAATTTTTCTCAAACATCATTCTTCATTATTGATTGATATTCTTCTATCAATACATTATTCCATAGGTGTTGTTCAACAATCTTTTCATAAGTAGAAGTTTATTCCTCAATGAGTTTGGTCATAAATGTTGCATAACCAGAGTACCTTTTGGTTCTCTTTCTTTCTCTTAATTTTCCTCTTCATTGAGACATTTTGAGGTCAAAAATAGGCCCCCCAAAAAAATTGTACAACCAAAATCAACTTTATAAGAACCAATAGGATTCAAGATGATGATGTCAACCATGGGGGATAATTCACCATTTTTGGAGTAAAAAGGCAAAAAGATTAAAGAATAAAAAAACTACTTTTTCAACTCATATTTTCAACTTATATCCCTACGATTTTACTCAAATTTTAAGAGGAAGCACTTATTGGATGTAAAATTTAATTCTTCATCCAAAGAGTACCCATGTTACATACTTTCGATGGACTTTGCTACATAAAAAATGATAAATACATCAAAAATGTGATTGCAATCACACTTTTTCATGTATTTCTCATTTTTTTTGTAGCAAGGCCCATCAAAAGTATGCAACATGGGTACTCCTTGGATGAAGAATTGAATTCTACATCCAATGAGTGCTCCTACTCAAAATTTGAGTAAAATCATAGGGAGATAAGTTGAAAATATGAGTTGAAAAAACAATTTTTTTCTTTCCCTTTAAAATTTGATGATGTAATCTAATCTTACGTTATTATTTCCACTATTATTTTATAATATTCCTTAGTAGGCCCATTTTAGACCTCAAAATTTCTCTAATGGGAGTTGAATGTCATTCAGTTTCTTGCAAAGTTGTTTTGAGCCAAGCAAGTCTCTTTCTGGTTTCTAGAATGATGACAGGTTCTACAAGTTCGTTTGGTCCTTCTGGTTCTCCATGATGATGAACTGAGTGTTTTGGAGAATCAATTTGTCTTGGACTATCTTCATTAGGAAATACAAGTCATTCCTTTTCATCATAGTTAATCAGGATATATTTAGACTTCATGTATGCAATGCTTTCGTCAAATGTGACATCTATGCTTACTTCAATACGATGTTGTTCTTTGATGTATATTATATATGCTTTCGATGAAATAATATATCCAATAAATATTTTCTTATCCTTGCAAGATCAAACCTTTTTATCTTGCCCTTGGGAATATGAATGTAGACCAAACATCCAATGATTCTGAGGTGATCAACATTAGTCTTTTGTGTAGTGTCATGATGCGGATTATCCACAGTTTCTAGTTCATTCTGTTGACGTTTCAAACCCCAAAGGGGGTCCATCATCAGGACAAATCAGATAGAATATGAATGAAAGATTATTGAGAGAAGTGAGCGTTGCGCTTGGATATAAATAAACCAAGAACCCTAATTTTATAAGGGCCGACAAATGATTTTTTATTTTTTTTTTTTAATTTTTAATTTTTTTATATAAAAGTTTTATAAAAAATTAATTAAATTATTTAATTATTCATTATTAAGTTCAGGTTTTTAATTATTTTAAATCATGAAAAAATAAAGTAATTTATTTATTTATTTGAACCTTCAATTATTAATTATTTTAGTTTTTAATTGGATTTAATTCTTATTTTTATTTAATTAATTAATATTAAATTTAAAATTATTAATTATTATATTTAATTAATTAATATAAATTTAAATTATTAATTATTTTTATTTTAGCTTTCTTTTAATTAATCATTATTCAATTAATCAATCAATCATTAATTAAATTTAAAACTAATTTATTAATTATTAATTTATAATTTCTAATTTTATTTTATTTATTATAAATTCAAATGTTAATTTTTATATTGTTAATAAATTGACTAATTTATTTAATATTCATTTTTATTTAGAATTAATTAAAAATTAAATAATTAAAATAATTAAATAATTAAAATAAATTTGTTTTTCAATTAATAAATTAGTTCTCCATTGAACTTAATAAAAATTCTAATTAAAATGATAAAAGATTTTAATTTATAAATACTTAGATGCTCTTGATTTTTATTTGATTGAAAAAAATTTATTTGATTAATATTTTAATTTATAATATTCTTCTCTTTCTTCTAATATAGTTAATTAATTAAATTATTAATTTGATTTAAATAAATCCTAATTGAATTTAATTAAAATCAATTAATTCATACTTCATTCTAATGCTTTAATTTTATTTAATTCTAAATTTTTTTAATTTGATTAATATTTATTTGAGAGATTTTAGATCTTATTCTTATTAATTAAAATTAATTTCATAATCAAAGTTATTTTCCTGGTTATTATTAATTATTTATGTTTAATGTCATTTTTTATTATTTTATTTTTTTTTTATTTTTATTAAGAATTAAATCATTAATTTAATTTAATTTAATTAATATAATTAATTAATTAAATTAATTAACTAATTTGCTTTAATTGATTAATCAAACCTTCGAAATGGAAGACCCCTTTTTGTTCTTATGCTTCCAAGGGTCTGGAGGGGTTTATTTGTTTGATCAAGGGAAGCCAATTTCCACTGATTTCACTCCCATTGTCCCCGTTGAGGTTCTGCGGAAATTTCATAATTTCAATGGCCTTTCTGATTTTTCTTTTATGATAGCTGACCTCTCTTGCAATTACCTTGGTGTCTTCCAAACACATATGATGTTTGGTCTTGGACGAGTGCTCTGCAAGGGCTGATGTATGGGATCTTAACCTCTGTCTTCAAAAACATTGGATACAAGGAGTGGAGTATCAAGAGAGCTATAAGAAGGGCTCAGGACAGGGCCCTCTCTAAGCGTCCCCCTAAAGACAAGAAAGAAAATCATGGGAAAGTTTACCTTCCATTCATCCAAGGGATTACAGATAAGATTGCAAAAATTTTAAGGAAGAATAACATAGACACTCAATTTACAACATGTGGAGCAATAAGGCCAATGATGAGGTCGGTTAAGGATAACATTGATCGTCAACAACTCAAGGGAGTGTACACGATTGATTGCTCATGTGTCAAGAGTTATATTGGGAAATCTCTGAAAATAAGACTAAAAGAGCATGTGGCTGACATAAAGAATGAAAGATCCCATACATCAGCCCTTGCAGAGCACTTGTCCACTCGTCCAAGACCAAGCATCATATGTGTTTGGAAGACGCCAAGGTAATTGCAAGAGAGGACAACTAGCATAAAAGAAAAATCAGAGAGGCCATTGAAATTATGAAATTTCAGCAGAACCTCAACAGGGACAATGGGAGTGAAATCAGTGGAAATTGGCTTCCCCTGATCACACAAATAAACCCCTCCGGACCCTTGGAAGCATATGAACAAACAGGGGCCTTCCATTTGGAAGGTTTGATTAATTAATTAAAGCAAATTAATTAATTTAATTTAATTTAATTAATTATATTAATTAAATTAAATTAAATTAATGATTTAATTCTTAATAAAAATATAAAAATAAAAATAAAAAATGAAATTAAACATAATTAATAATTAATAATAACCAGGAAAATAACTTTGATTATGAAATTAATTTTAATTAATAAGATAAGATCTAATCTCTCAAATAAAAAAAAAAAAAAAAAAAATGGAATTAAATAAAATTAAAGCATTAGAATGAAGTATGAATTAATTGATTTTAATTAAATTCAATTTGGATTATTTAAATCAAAATTAATTTAATTTAATTAATTAATTATATTAGAAGAAAGAGAGAAATTATAAATTAAATATTAATCAAATAAAAAAAACTAATCAAATATAAAAATTAGAGCATTAGTATTATAAATTAAAATCTTTATCAATTTTAATTAAGTTTAATGGAGACTAGTTAATTAATTGAAAAACAAATTTATTTAATTTTATTTAATTATAATTAGTTTTAATTAATTCTAAATATAAAAAAAATGAATATTAAATAAAAATAGTCAATTTATTAATCAAATAATAAAATTAACATTTAATTTATAAATAAATAAAAATAAAATTAGAAATTAAGTAATTATTAATTGTTGATTAATTTAAAGGAAGGCTAAAAATAAAATTAATTAATAATTTAAAATTAATATTAATTAATTAAATATACAAATAATAATAATTTAAATAAAAATAAAAAAGAATTTAATCAATTAAAACTAAAATAATTAATAAATGAGGTTTCAAAATAAATAAAATAAATTAAACTTATTTGTTCATGATTAAAATAATTAAACCTGAACTAATAATGAATATTAAATAATTAATTATAAATAATTATAAAACTTTTATAAATAAAAAAAAAATTTAAAATTTTAAAAATAAAAAATCATGTGTTGGCCCTTATAAAATTAGGGTTCTTGGTTATTTATATCCAGGCGCAAGGCTCACTTCTCTCAATAATCTTTCATTCATATTCTATCTGATTTGTCCTGATGATGGACCCCCTTTAGGGTTTGAAACGTCGGCAGAATGAACTAGAAATTGTGGATAATCTGGATCATGACACTACAAAAAACTTCCACAGAAGCTTAAAATATAACATTAGTCTTCTTTCCAGTAAAATCTTTTTCTAGAGCTATGTCACCAACAATTTTATAAGGCCTTTTATTTTGAATGTATATTGTGGTCATGGAGGCTTCTCCCCATATGAATCTTGAGCATGCATCATATCTCTTACACATTCTTAGAGAGATCAATTCTTCCTTTCATCTATAACATTATGTTGAGGATTATAGTGAAGTATCAGTTCCCTTTTAATCCCAACTTCTTTGCAAAAGTCTATAAGTTCTTTAGATGTATATTCACCTCCATTATCAAATCTTAAGGTCTTGATATTCTTTCCTCTCATATTCTCAAATTTGTATTTGAACTCTTGGAACTTGTCGAACACTTCATCTTTAGACTTCAAAAAACAGATCTAATTCTTTCTAGAATATTCATCAACAAATTATGCATAGTATAAATAAACACCAAGTGATTTTTCTGAAATTGGTTTACATACATCATCAAAGAAAATTATGTCCAAATTTCCTTGGATCTTGAGTCACTGCTAAGAAATGGCTTTTTCATATTTTTTCCAAGAGAACACCCTTTACAAACTCCTTCATGTTCTTCTTGTGAATTAGGGCATACATGTAACCATTTGACTCAAGGATGGAAATGTATTGTAATCTAGATGGTCATATCTTCTATGCCACAATTCACATGAATTGATGTCAATGTGTATTAAAGATTGAGGAGGAGGTCATAGAATTCTATACAACCTCCCCTCATGAATCCCAATAGTCCTAGCACTATATATACTATATCCCTTAGCCGAAACAACCACTTTGTCATCAATAAGTGTTATCATGTTGCCTTTATCTCTAGTCAAGAAATATAAAGTAAATTCTTTTTCAAACTTGAAACATAGATGATGTTGTTGAGATGAGTGTTCCCACTAGATTCTAGCTCGATGGAAGTAGATCCAATGCCTTTAACTGGGTAGATATTTTTGTCTCCAAGTTCAACCTTGTGAGAAGAGCTTCCTTTTGATAGAGTGTTTAGATTTCCACATTCTCTTGTGATATGCCATAAAGTTCCACTATCAATTATCCATGTGTTTTCATCTTCAAATGAACATGTAAGAGTAGAGTAATGACTTCCATCCTTGACTTCCTTGGATATAGATAATTTTGAAACAAAAGTGATGATATATCCTTTGATGCATTCAAGGAGAATCCTTAAAGCCTAGAGACCTCTCATGTAATTTTCCATTGAAAGAGAGAGAGAGAGATGCTACAATGATGTCTTCAATCAAGAGTGCCAACAATTTGTGATCTTCAAGCTTCCTTCCTTTACCTTAGCTCTGCTACCATGTTGAGAAACCAAGTGCAATGTAGTTTAACACTTAATTCTTCTCCTTGATAATTCCTTGTGAAATTATGTATTATTATTACTTCTTGCATCTTCTTCATCAAGAAATTATACAATTGCTCAAAACAAAAATATTACAATAAGAGACACTATAAATTACGCCAGAGGCCAGTGCAAAACCAATAATCCTTCTCTTATAGAATCATATCAAAATGAGATATATACAAGAGAAAGAGCAAGACAAAACTACCACCAATATACAAAGTCAAGCCCTCCAAGTCCCCTCCAAAAGTAAAAGTCAATATTGGTAAAACTTCTTCAAATATCGTCAAATTTAGAATTTCAATCCTATAGTAGAGGTTGAATTTCAGCCTACAATTACCTAAAAAAATTTGGTTGTCTTCCATAGAAATTTTGTCCAAATGTGCGAGCTGAAATAGTGTTAAAATTTTGGTATTATTCTTGCATTTTTACTTCATTCTCTCTCCTTTGACTTTGGCATTTTTCTTCTTCATTAGTTGTGGAAGATAATATGTGATGTGTTGAATGAATGGGCTCTCCAAAAGGTGGAATTTTCCCTTACATATAGTTGTCTAGTGTTGAAGAATGTAACTAGGTTCGATCTTCATAAAATGTATTTGAGTCACAATGGCATGTATTTATGAAAAGAATGAAAAAAAAATATTATTATTATCATGACTTATTAAAGAATGGGTTTCATTCTTAGGTCATCATGTTTTAGGTCAAAATCCTAATTGAGGAATTTTAGGATTTATTCTGAGTCACTAGAGTCATTCTCCATTAAAAGAGACCCTTCTTGGGCTTTTGAATCATGTAAAAAGAATTAATATTGAGTAAAATAAGTTATTTTTCACCTCCACACCAAGTCAGCCTCAAACTGGGTAATTCAACCTCACTAGAATCCTATATACATTGGAGCAGTTCAAATTCATTTGGAGCACTCACACTCACTCACTCAAGTTCAATATCCCAGAAGAAAAGTTGGAAAAGTGTGAAATTTGTAAAGGAGGCTAAAAGGAGTGTGAATTTGGAGAAGAAGGAAGAAAATTTCAAGATCGAAATTTTGGGCTATCTATCCTCTCTCGTGTGGACTCCTCTAGGAGATCGAAGCCTCTTTTGTCAAGTTGAAGTTGTTATTGTTGTTGCTGCCAGTTGTTGGGTTGAAATTGCTATTGCAAGTTGTTGTTGCTAGGTCTAATGATCTGAATTTAAACAAGAACACAACAAATTACAGATATAAAGATAAATACAAAGATGCAACATAAATAACACTTCCTTTCATTAATATCAAATAATGAAATATGCTTACAAACAAAATGGAAATAGGAGTAGCTCGGGTGATGGTAGCTTATCTCTAAGAAGACATGTGGCAGCTACATGCCTCTAAATTGCATCACAATGAGGCTCAAGGGCCTTTTTATTATTGAACAATAAGAGAAAATCCAAAACAACAATAACCCTAACCTGAGGAGATGTAACACCAAGATTTTATGGGCCTCGTTGCGGTTATTTGGGAAACCAACTTCCTAGGGTCGTAACTTGGTCATATTATCTTTGCTTGGCACGCATGATACCTTATTGGAAAGATATCTCCAAGTAATACAACTAAAAATGTGATTTCAATGAAATTTCTCAGAGGAATACTACCAAAAAAAATGTTTTTAGGGCCTCAAAATGGCTTTGAAAGTTCAGGGCCCGAAAAACTGCCTAAAATAGTAAATTGTGCTACAATTAAGGAAAATGAAGAAAAAAAATGATATCTCAATGGTGAGGGTCCAAATGGAATAGGTGGGTGGCCACCAACATCCACCTGGATCATTCCTCCCCCCCTTAGGAAGTAATGGTCTCCATTGCGTTGAGTTCCCCCATGAGATGAGGAAACTTTTATTGAACTTAGTCCCTAGTGAGCCATTCTCCTTGGTGCAAGAGTTGGTCGGATTTGAAAACTCGATACAGTTGGATCTTCTGTTGGAGAGTGTTCTTGATCTGTGTGTCCATGATCCAATTAGTCGTAGCTTGTTCCATGTAGTCTAGATTTAACTGTGTTGGTGTGAGATGTTCTGCAATGTTGGATGTGTCTAGTAATGGTGGAAAGTATGGCCAAAGGTGATCCAAATTGAACATTAGGTGAAGGCCAAGGAATGGGGGAATGTTGAGATCAAATCCATTATCTCCCACAGCCTTGCTAATGGTGTATGGCCCATATCGAAGCAGGTGAACTTTTCTATGAGGCCCAGCGAGGCACTCCTTTTGCAAATGTAGCCAAACTTTTTCGTACACCTGAAACTTGTGTAGCACCCGATGTTGATCATGCCACTGCTTGTACTTAGCATTGGCTTTGTCCAACATGTCATGGACCTGTTGGAAGATGTGTTGAATGTTCTCAATGAATCTATTTGCCTTGTCAGCTTTAGACTAGACATGATCTGAATCTTCTGGAGTTGCTACAAATGGTATGACCACATCAATGGGACATAGTGGCTGGAATCACAATCCCGCTCGAAAAGGGTTGTGGCCAATCGAGCTATGGAGAGCCCAGTTGTAGTTGTGCTTGACATAGGGGAGGCTCTCATCCCATTTGCGTGGATGCTTTGAGTTGTACATGTGTAGAATGTCTACGATCATCCTATTTATGACCTTTGTTTGGCCATTCGTTTGGGGATGGAAAGCTGTGGATTTAGTGAGCTTAGTTCCAACATCAACTAGAGACTAGACCAAAATGTACTAAGGAACATTTTGTCCCGATCTAAGATGATAGGTTGTGGGATCCCAAAGTGTACCCACACTTATTCAAATAAGAGTTTAGCAATGGCTTCTATTGTGATACTCTTCTTGCAAGCCGCCATAATGGCCATCTTTGAGAATATGTCGACGACCACAAAAACACAGTCATTTCCATGCTTAGTAGAAGGAAGACTTGACATGTAATCCATAGAGATGGATTCCCAAGGTTAACTAGTGGTAGGAAATGGAGTATAGAGAGTTCTTGGTCGGATAAATTGTTCTTGCGGACAAGACCAATCTCCCTAGTATCAAATGATATCTAGCAACAAAGAGCACAAGCAAATCTACTTTTCTCTTAACATGTTTCAATTCATTAATGAATACTAAGAGGTGTAACAGACCCTACCTCGGTCCAACACTTGTTTGTGGCAGTTTTATCCCAATAGCTTCAAGCAGTTCCCTTTTAATACCCTGCATACACAAATAAACACACATCAAAACATACCTGCGTATAATAAAACATGTTCATTATGAAGATCAAGGAGTTCATAAAATAAACCATTATAGACAATTCATTGAGAAAAACAAACTTGATTGTATTAACTTTATGAATAAAAGAACCTTACAACGTTTTCCTTGATGTTGCACAAGTTCTTTCCAGGTTCCAGCAGGAGTCTCCTCTACTTTGACAAGCCTCATTCACTTCCCAAATGACATGAAAGGTATGTGATCTCTCCTCTCACAAGCTCAAAAAGGAAGTCTAGTTTTCAACAGCAATTACCCTCAAGAATCTTCAACTTTCAACCTCCACTACAACCAGCCCAATGCATGAATTTATAGTGCAAATCGAGGAAGTTGCAAGTCCACCATTGAAGGGATAAGTTCCTCCTACAATGGGATAAGCACCTCATATCATGGAGTTAGCTCCCTTAGTTATGGAATGGATGAACCAAGGTGGAGCGGACTTTCCAATGTAATATTCCTTCTAGAAGTGTTTAGAAGTGACCCAAGATGATTTTTTAAGAATGAACTCATGCCTTTTAACTTTTACAGGGGTTCGCACCCATTACTCAATAGACAGAGCAGTCAGGTTCGCAGGAAACATGACCATTGGGTGCGACACCACAGACAATACTAGGAGAAAGTGTGAAACCAGGATTTGAGATATTTTTAAGGTCTTTCTCCCATTTTAAAGGCTTTACATGAAGAGCTGAGGCATAAGACTTGCAAAGGAGGTATGTATGAGTGTTGATGGACTCACACAAACTGTAGAAAGTCATGGTGACAATCTTTTTTGTAACAGATTGCCCCCTAAAGTGCGAAGTCTGTAGTAAATGAGGATGGTTTTTGATCATCTATGAAGAGTGAAGGACTTTATCATTTCAAGGATCTTCTTGTGGATACCCCGGTCGAACTTGTAAAAACATTCAACACAAAATATATATATGTGAAAATATCATCGTTGAGGTAGGCATTCCCATACTCAGATCAAAACTGATTAACTATCTAAAACTGCTCTAATATAGGAATGATTTTGTATTACATCACAAGTAGGAACATATGGACACAGTATGGGTGCATCCATCTGTTTATGAATAGTCCACTATATAAGGATAACAAAATTCCTCCCAGCCTGGATGGTGGAAACTAGGTCTAGCGTCTTCATTTCTGCTTCTCGAACTAGTACGATTCTATCCATGTGAATGAATGTGTCGAAGTTGAACATGGTAGAAACCACTTGAGTACCAGTCAATGATATAAACTGTTAACAAGTGTGAGAGGAACCACCAGTAATGTCAATGGCCCTCAAAGTACTCAGTACAATCCATGAAATGTGAATGAATGAGACGATGTCGAACACGTCACAGAATCCTTTGATCGAAGGTCGATGATGCAACCTGTCGTCAAAGGCGAGAAACCTGCCATTGAGGCATGCAAATTCCAAGGTACTAACAATTTCTAGATCATCTTTCTAGATAATGAGTTGGAGTCGATAGAAAGCAATCCGTCATGGGCAAGCCCATAACACAAAATCATAGATCAATTTTGAAAAAATATATTTGGCAAGAACTAACTCAGGGATGGTCAATGATGGATGACAAATATTTTGCAGGTGAATAGTTTATTTGTACAAATCTCTTGAACACATAACGACACTGCAGATGGCTTGGTGACAATTGACCCAAAGCTAATACCCGGAAACTGGCTGAAGACTTTCAATGTGGCTTGATTAACTGTTAGGTAAAGGATTTCCCAACCCAGGTGAATAAAAGTGTCGTGGTTCAAGAGTGATGGAAAGTTTTTCAAACACAAAGTATGACAAACAGGGTTCATTTTTCTCTCTTTTCCCCCGCCATTTCTGGCAAGTACCTCTTTATTTTTGACAAGCTTGAGGAGGATAACATTTGCTTGGTTATAAGCTCATCCTTCGGATGAGTCCAACTTAGTTTAGATTTGAACCCTAAGAAGGAGTGGTCTGTTACTGTTTGTAATTGAACAGGTCCTTTACTGTGAAATTTTAACGAGTCCAGTATAGGAGAAACTCAGCGTTTTTCAATTTTAGGGAGTCAGAAGAAAAACTTAAGAAAACTCCATGGTTGTCCTTTTTCATAAATTTGTGTCTCTCAAGCCCAAAAAAGTATAAAATAATACTTGAGAGAACCGCTTGATCATTATGACCAAGGAGTACTTTTCATAATTAGTGCCTTCAATCTGAAAAAGTAAAAAAGTGATCGAAAACACGTCGTTTTATTACCAATATCAAACTTGAAACGACAAGATTCCAGCAATCTTTTCATGTTTATACGGTCAGAAAAGAGCTGTAAAAGGATCGTCTTTTTAATTCCGTTTTAACGAGTTTAAAAAGAAAAACTCGGCAATTTTTTCATAAATTACGAGTCAAAAAAGAGCTTAAAGAGGACTCCTATGTGTTTTTTGTTGAAAATGACCAATTTCACCTGAATACCCAATATTCTGCACAAAAACTGCAAACATTACTCATACCTGTTTAAAAATAATAAAAATGCACCTAAAATGACCTTTTCAAAGTAAAAAATAAATAAATTTAATTTATTTTTTCAAAAAATCTTATAAAAAGGGATTTTACAAGTTCATTTTTACCGTTTGCCTTTGGAGTAAAAAGTAAGAGCTTTTGGTAGAAAACTTCCTGTGGAGATTGCGAAAAATCCGACAGCTGGAATCGAGAACCGTCTTCTCTAGGTAATCCACATTATCCCTGACTTGCATTTCATCTGTTTGAAATTTTGTTTTAGGGTTTAGAAATCAATTTTTAGAGGAGAATTAGGGAAAACAATCGCCCGCAGTAGTTGCGCAGGGGTGCCATGTGGCCCTTGCGCACCCCGATTTTTCTCTGCACATAGAAAAGTCAGGGCACCACACCTAGCCTTAAGGAGAAGTGCGCACCTATGCACTGTCTCTAAAGGGATGGGTGCAAACCTCGCGGAATGTGGATTTTGAACCCTATTTTCTCCATTTTCGCCCCATAGAATTTTGAAATGAAAGTTCTAATCCACCTATTTTGTAATGTAGGTACACAAGATGCTTGTTTGGCGGGAAAGAAAGCATGAGGACGTGGATCAAGCTGCATCACTCCATCCACCTTCGTTACAGGCATTGAGAGGATGCGAGCTATTCAAATTTTGGACAATACCTGGCATAAGGACATAGGTAGACTTTCTATAATGGTTGGTGAACAGGCGGAGCATACAGGACTAGTGCTTCATTATTGGTGGCAACCGGCTCGAAATCGATCCAGATGACATATACTTCTTGACTGGCTTGCCCAAGAGAGGCAAGCAATTATCTCTGTTCGGATCTAGGCCAGGTGGCCAATCTGTCGCTAGTCTCCGACTAGAGTTCTGTAATGACCAGACTCTGAACAAACAGATAGATGTTAAAACCATCTCTCGTCTTGAACTAAAGGTGATTGCCTTTACTGTTACCAGACTCTGCGAGAGTGCATCATTGCATATAGCTACAGGTTACCAGATGTGCATGGCAGTAGACTGCTTCCGAGGCACCATCTTCAACTGGTGCGATGCTGTATTGGCCAATGTGAAGGGCCAATTGACTAGGGCGAAGAATGGGCATCTAAAGAACTTTGGATATGGTTATTTAGTTGTCAGCTTTGCCCTAGAGAGGGTACCGAGGTTGGTTCCACAGAAACTCACTGTTGAGACTGGACTTCCCCGAGATCCTCGGGTTATGTGATGGGTTGTAGTTATGGCCCGCCATCCTAAGGAGGGTACCAAGGTTGTTCGATTCACACCAGATTATTTCCGTTGGTTAGAGAACCAGCTCTTTATTATTCAATATTTTCCATACGCTGGGATGGATTATCGTGGTGATCCCGACATGGCTCTTCCACTAGGAGAGCAATGGGATGATCGAGGTAAAATTGTTTTCAACATTTTAATTTGATATGTATATTTTTTTTTTTATTTTTTAAATCGTTGCAAAACTAATAGTAAAAGTTTTAAATGCAGATGTGGGTCCACAGTGACCAGCCGCCCTCCAGCCCTATGATCGAAGACAACCAGCAACTGCAGCACCGGCCCCATAGGACCAATCAACAAAGACCTTGGCCGAGTTGGAGATCCATCTAGAGCGCTTGACCGCAGATATTCTAGAGACCAGCATAGATGACATTCCTCTTTCGCTTCAGCGCTATGTGATTGGGGTCCCAGGACATTTTAGGAGGTTCCTTTGTAGGGTGGCCCGAGCAGTGGTGTCTTATCAGGATCATCACCAATGATAGGATGATTGCCTTGTAGACTCATTTTTGGACTTTTGATACTATCATTTTTGCCGATCATAACGTGTTTTTCAACTTATGATCGAGGACGATGTATATTTTGACAAATTCTTATGCTATGTTATATTATTATTATGGTTATCTTGAAAAACATGTTTATGAGATGTTTTTAAATTTACTGTTTGATTTAATGCAAATGTATATTTAACATTTGAGAAGCAACTGCATCTACTAATGTATTTAAATATCTTGGAATGTGCTGATATTCTATGTAATCAAATTCTCGTTCCAAAAGACGCACTCTCAAAAATAATCGTAATAATACTAGATATTTAATGGCATAAACTCGATTAATCTGTAATACAACGAGTTCCAAATCTAAATTGACAATCAAACTTCGAATTCAAAATGAAAGGGATTCAAATAATAATTCAATCACTGCACTGTATTCTGCAATGTTGTTTGTTGTTTGACCAAGGCTTACCCCGTGCATAGATACTAACTTGTCAGAGGGTGAATAGATAACCCAGGCTACAGAAGAGATGTTCTGCGTACTACGAAAAGTGCCATCAGTGAAACCGATGTATGTTTGGAGAGGCGTCAACATCTGCAATATCAAGAGTAAAATCAAGATAAGCAGGACTAATAATGAAAAACACTCTCTAAATTAAAGCACGCATATTTAATCTAAGAACAAACCAACTTAGAAAGAAACTAATCTAAGAAATCTCCACACTAATCTTTTAAGCATAATATTGCTTTAGATAGAACCCATCCCTAGGTTTACCTAAAGAGACACCGTCAAAATCTTCTAGCTCATAGGCCCCTTTTGCTAGCTTTCGCATGGGTACAAATTTGCCAGCCCCTAGCTTATCATTTGCTTGATCGTAAAGTAAGACTAGGCCTCCTTTCAAAAAATTGTGAGGTGTAACATTCCGATCATACTGAGCTTTGATCCTTTTGGCATGAGTTTCGACAGCTAATGCAGCATTACGCCGATTCTCATCTAATTGAGCTAAGTATAATAAACGTTTTTCCTCTTTGGAAGTGGCGGGCAATAATTGCACGACAATTTGTAATGACGGGATTTTTCATTCAATGGGAAATACTGCCTCTAAACGGTAAACCAATTGAAAGGGAGTAAAGCCTGTTGATGTTTTGACTGAGGTTCGGTATGCCCAAAGCGTTGAAATTAACATGTTATGCCAATTCGACCGATGAATCCCAATGATTCATCGGATCATGGTGACTAGAACTTTGTTGACTGCTTCGACCAGACCATTTGCCTGTGGATAATATGGAGTGGAACTATCGTGACGCAGGCCAAGCTGATCTGTAAGTTCGGTCATCATGATGTTTCGAGGAGCGTGCATCTTACGATCAAAAATTTGGAAATTGTGGCATTTCTGGACGGCAGTAATACAATATTTGAATAAAGACAACCAAAAATAGCTAGCATGCAAAATCTTTTAGGCTGTGGCATACCCAGACATATGGCCGCCACAAGCTCCAGAGTGGAATTCATTAAGAACCTTCCCAGCCTCGTCATGAGTAAGACAATGACGAAAAACATAATCCACCCCACAACGATAAAGAGTATCTCCAATAATAGTGTAAGTTTGGGATTGGAATCGTATTTTCCGGCGCTGAGATCGTGAAATGTCTGGCCAAAAAGATTGGGGCTGGAGATAGACAATGATATCTCTGTACCATGGATCAACAGTGCTGATAAGGAACAAGGATTCATCCGCAATGGGTTCTTCTACTACATGTTCGGTATCAACATGAGAGAATTCACACATTAATTCTGCAAAAAACAAAGACTTCTTTGACTTGGCCTTCTCAAATTCCAAGTCAAATTCTTGTAGGATGACAATCCATTTGGAATACTTGCCCCCCAGCAATTGTTTACTCAAAATGTATTGCATAGGGTTACAGTTGGAAATTACGGTGGTTTTGCGTAACAAAATGTAATGACGAAATCGCTAAACATCTTGGACTGTAGCTAAGGCCAGTTTCTCCACATGTGAATATTTTAAATCAGTGGGAGTTAGAGTCTGACTAAGACAATAGATCACATGTTCACTTTCGAATTCATCCTGTTGAACTAAAACCATCCCAATGGTGGAATGGGAAGCGGCGAGGTACAAGAAGTAATCCTGGTTGTAGTTGGGAGGATGCAATAACGGGGCATGGGTCAATGCATGTTTAAGTGCATCAAAAGATTTGTCAACTATCTCGTCCCAAAAGAGTGGAGTGTTCTGTTTCAACAACCGGGTGAAACCTTTTGTAATCTCGGCGTAGTTAGGAATGAAATGACGTAAAAATTTTGCTTTCCCTTGCAAACTCTGGAGTAGGCGAAGTGTCGAAGGAGGTGGTAATTTGACGAAGGCTTCGACCTTTGAAGGATCGATGCGAATGCAGGCTTCGGATACAACAAATCCGAGTAACCGACCCGTTTTTATACAGAAAAGACACTTGTGCGGATTCAGCCTAATCCGATAATGCCTGCATCTCATGAAAATCGCTCATAAGTGAATGACATGGTCAGCTCTTCATAATGAATGAGCTATTAAATCATCGAGATAAGGTTGCACAATGTGCTTGATGTCATGAAACGCGTAAGACATTGCCCTTTGAAAAGTTGCCCTGACGTTCTTCAATCCAAAGAGTAACTTGCAATAAGCAAATGTCCCCCATGGACAGATGAATGCCATTTTTGGTTAATCGGTAGGTAGAATGTTAATTTGATTGTAACCAAAAAAACCATCCATAAAGGAGAAAATTTCACTGCCGGCACAATCAACGATAATTTGATCGATATAGGGTGTGGGATAATTGTTCTTGGGACAAGCATGATTAATATCCCTATAGTTGATGCATATTCTTATCGTCCCTTATTTTTTAGTAACTAGAACAATATTCAATACCCAATCTGTCAAAGGAATTGGATAAATGAAACCTGCTTTAAATAATTTCTCAACTTCTGTTTTGATGGCAACAGCTTTTCATGGGTGTATCTGATGCAACCGTTGCCGGACGGGTTTAGCATCCGGGTAGGTTTTGATCTCATGAACAACGATTGAAGGATCAATTCCTGGCATTTCTTCATAGGACCAGGAAAACATGTCGTGGAATTCTTGAAATAGGGCTTTATATGTGTTGACTTCAGTGTCCGTACAAGAAGCACCTATGTGAATGTTTTCAACAATCCCAGGTTTTACTGAAATGTCGATAGGAACCGTTCGAGAAATATTGGCTAAATTTTGTTCAGAATCATGATGTTTCAATGGATTCTACAGTTCTTTGACATATTCAGCAATAAAAATAGATGAAAAATCATTTTCAAAATGATCAATCTTAGGTAAGAAAGAAGACCGGTGATGAAGATCTTCCCATGGTAAGGCATCAACAGACAATAGTTCCTGAATTTGTTCATCAGTGTGAATGGTTTCTGAAAAGGTTGTTGACTCTGAGGTTGATATTGAAAGTGATTTTCCATGGATCTCATTCACTAGATCAAGGTTGGTTGAACTTGAGTCGGAAAACGACTGTACTGCCTGATAAGCAACTTCAAAGGGACTCAAAGGCATGGAATCGTCAAGGGAGTCCACCTCGGAATCGAATGGAACGATCCAAGGATCGTCAAGAACTATGGATTCTGACGAAATCATATGAATGGTTGCAAAAGGAGATGGTACGTTGGGAGGAGGAAATGAAAAAGTTCTGCGTAAACCCAAATCTTTAACTAATCCTACCCCAACATCCTTATAAGGGATAGTTGTTTTTCCAACATGTTGAATACTCTCAGTAGAGGATGGGTCAGACGAAAAGTAAGTTAATTGATCTTTGTAACAATCTTTCCATTGTGTGGGAACTTAATAAGCTGAAAAATCGATGAAACAATAGCAGTCATGGCGTAAGACCAGCTACGACCCAAAAGAAGGTTGTAATCTAGAGGGGCATCAACCACTTCCACATCTAGATTAACGGTTTTTCCTTCAACCCCTATACGTAAGTCTTGTAAAATGCCATAAGGATGAAACTCTCGGCCATCAAAGGCCTTTAGAATTGTCGAGGATTGATTAAGTGTAGGAGAACCAAGCGTTTTCCAACACTGTATCGACATAATACACGTGGAAGCCCCCTCATCAATCACAGTCCTAAAACAAGGTCTATTTTTTACTAACACTGGAATCTGGAAAGCCACTTGATGAGGTAGATGAGGTGTACTATTTTCTAAATTGAAGACTATGAGGTTGGATTCGTAAAGATCAACAGCTCCTATAGCCAAAAATAGCATTTTACGCTATGCTGGACAAGATTCTAGCACTTCCAAAGCCGACATTGCTGAAGTTGAAATAGCTAAATCTTCAACAATGTTATAGTTCTGAGCAACTCTCGCATGTGGATCGAAAGCTGACTTTCGAAGTATACCCTTAACGGGTGGTTTGATTACTAAGTCGAGATTCAGTTTCTCGATCTGTAGCGGATCGTAACCAGACGGAGCTGAGGTTTATGGATTGGAATTAGAATATTTTGCTTCCTTACCACCAAGAGGACTCTTACTTCCATAATCTTGCAATCGTGTCGCAATCCTTACTTGTGACATCATCATTATGGGCTCTTCTAAGGCACTAGAGGAAGAACCTATCATTTTACTACCTTGACTTGGAAAAGGATCCTTCAAAACAGTAGGTGTTTGCGAACCTTTGACGATTTTCGCAACCTCGGCACGATGCGAACAATCCCTTGTAAACTGCTCCCCATCGCAGATGAGATAAGGATAACGAGGTTTTCATTTCTCGTTAGTAGATTCAGGTTTATCGAATTTCTCCTTTGAGTTCTGCTTATTCTTCTTCTTACCTTTCTTCTTACCATTAGATTTTGATTTGGTCATAGATGATTCTACGACATGAACATCAGCAGAAATTTCAGGTGAAGACTCTCCCTTCGGGGAATCGGGTAAAGTTATAATAGGAGAAGAATTCCTGGAGGATTTCTTCTTACTCTTGGTATTAACTGTACCAATAATACCGTCAGCGGCATGAGACCCTAAGGGAGGTGCAGCTATTTGATTTTGTTTCGGAAGGTCGGGGATTTTCTCATGTAACGTACCTGACTGCGTATAAACTAAGTCAAGGTACTGAGCTTGAGCAATTACTTTCTCTTCTGTAACTACTCCTGCCTTGGCTACATCTTCAGTTATTTTGGGTAATAACGATTTTACAAACCACTCTGCCAAAATTTGGTCCGGAATAAAAACTTTCACTAAACAACGTCAACGTTGCCATTCATGAATATGATCTGAAATATATGTAGACGTCGACTGTTTTAATGAAGTTAGTAACTCTGTGCCATTGTCATATCAGACTGGCAGCTAAAAATGAGTAAGGAAGGAAGTGTCTAACTGACTAAAATTGTAAAAAGAGCCTCGTGGCAACTCAATGTACCACTTCGCTGCAAGGCCAATCAAAGTGCGTTGAAAAATACGAAGATGAATTGAATCATCTATAATGGAATTCGATGCACACCAGAGATGGTAAGTCATCACATGATTAGATGGATCTTCTCCTGACTTCCCCTCAAATTTTGTTATATCACTGGGAAACTTATTCGGCATTGGTAGCCAAAACGAAAGATAGTTAATGGGATCGTACGTAAGGCACAACTAGTCAGAAAAATCCAAAGTTGCTATAAACGGTAACTGACGGTTTGGATCCCGAAAACTTGGGGTCATAAGACCAGCCCCAGGAGGAGGATATCTAGGATAACAGGGTATCGGATTCGCATTTGGGATATTATATCCTTCTGGAAAACCAGGCTTAACCAAACCATACTGGGGTTGTTGAGGTTGTTGATATGTATACCCAGGGTACGGTTGTTACTGATAAACCGGGTTCTACACAGCAGGGCTGAATTGGTACTGCCCCTGGTACGATTAATAAGTAAATTGGGGTTGACTTGTGACAACCGTACTAGGCCCAAGTTTTCCTACAGGCATGGAAACCAAAGTCTGGATTATAAGTCCAGACTGGGGTAAAGAGGCCTAAGGAGTTGATACAGGAGCAGTAGAAATTGGAGTCGCTGATACTCCGAAAATGGGTGGAGTGGATTGAACAGAAGCCACAGCAGTTGCAGGAGACGTTTGGGACGGAGTTCGAGGCGAACTAGGCCCAGACTGATGAGCTGCCCCAGGTGTAGAATTCTGAGTAATAGGCTGGATAGGTTGTTGGGGTGAACCAGAAACAAAAGACTGTCCAGATTGAGATGACAACTGCACACTGGGTTGCAGACTCTGTTGATCCCACACCACGTTCACTTCGAGGTATGGACCCATAGCATATTGAGGACCAAAACTAGGTTGAGTGTAAGATTGATAATTATATCGTACATTTTCGGGTCCTTGAACAAATGATTGACCGGAAGGTGGTTGAAAACCTTGAGGTTGATATTGACCCTGAGGTTGGTACTGACCTTGAGGTTGGTACTGACCTTGCGGTTGATACTGACCTTGGGGTTGGTACTGACCTTGAGGTTGGTATTGACCTTGAGGCACATATTGATACTGGGGTTGCCCTTGAGGTACATATTGGTACTAGGGTTGACCTTGAGGAAAATACTGTCCCGTAGGGACATACTGTCCTTGAGGTTGCCCCCCAGGTGGTAATGGACTACCTTGAGGTTGCCCCCCAAGTGGTATTTGAGTACCTTGCGGCTACCCCCTAGACGGTATTGAACTACCTTGAGGTTGCGGATTAGGAGTAGTACCAGGCATCATAATAATCTCTTCGACACTTAACGGTTTAGTTCCGTTATGACCAGGAGATACTGCATATTCGATGGGTTGAGGAGAGGCTCCTGAAAATGTACCAGATAAAGACTAATACTCAGGAGGAACAGAAGGACCGCCATGTAAAAACAATTATGGCGTCCGAGAAAACAAGGATGACTGTCTCGACATATTTAAAGGAGGATAATAACCTCTGGGTGTTGGATGGAAAGGAAATCAATGTGGTAAAGACGCGAGACCTAGATTTTCTAAGAAATTGGTCAATGAAATATACAAAGCATCACCTATAATGGGACTGTAGAAAATGGATTCACACTCCCTGAGTTCAATAGTCAATTGATTTTCAGGGATGCTTATACCTTCGTTCAGACTCGAACTTACAATTTCTTCAATGGAAATGAGTCCAAAAGGAAGATTCTTGGTAATGATATTTTCTACTCTAGGTGGACTAGGACCACTAGAAATAGGAGAAGCAAATCATGAAGATGGAGTAGCAACAATTTCAGTTTTAGGTTCAAATATTTCAAGTTCTTCGGCTAATGAGCTAGTAGGAGTGATACTACCAGTAACCTCAAAAAATGAAATCAGTTCAGAAATATGTTATGTTGCTTGCACTAGATGATCAGGATGTACAATCAACAAAGACTCTCCGGCCTCCGGTGACCCAACCCTACTTTCACTAGGTGTGACAAGGGCTCGTAGCCCTTCCAGTTGGCTTGGTGTAAATTCGGGAGGCTGCCCCCATAGTCGACGGGATTGTCTCGGTAATTCAGCCATGATTACTTACTTAATTATTTCACACGAAAACAAAGAAAATCTCAAGAAAAACACCTAAAGTCTCTAAAGAACCAAACAATTTTGAAGCACACGCCTAATAAATCTAGGAGATCAAATCACACACAAACAGTATCTTTCCGGATTGAAAACACTAGTTGGTGATGAATCCAATGTCGCAGAATTCAATACATAAATGGCAGTTGGAACAGTTACCCCGAAAACCTGCTTAATGAAACATACTAGCACAAGTTTCTCCACTATAACCGTCTCGAGTGAAGATAACCCCCCAGAGAGTCCAAGTGAGTCTAGTCGATGTCTGCTCCAGGTACAGTGGGATCTTCTCGCCACCGTCACCTAGGAAAGAATCCTAAATATTATGGTCACTAAGGTCACCAACAGAAACAAATATACCTGGGGGAACAGTCTACAATCCGATACGCATGCAAGGACAGAGTAACAAGCTCAATCCCCTTGAAGGCTCCTTGACATAATCCAAGGTTTACTAACAAGTGACCCTAGGCTCCTCGACAATAGTTAATCCGAGGTTTACCATTTTTAATACGTGAATATCTCCTATCGTTCCCAATGAGGAAGGAGTGATTCCCACACTGGTTCGGATATGATCTTGTGCTTCTCCTTTAAGAGGAGCTTTCCCAGAGCATAGATGTAACAATTGGAATTTCTCCCTACCGCAAGATCGACTACTTGTTTGTTTAAACTATCTTGAAGAGTTAATTACTCCCTACTCCAAGATACTAGCCTAAGCTATGTTGGTGAAAAGAGCCCTAGAAAATAAAAAGATTGCTAGACTGATTTTAATTAAGCGTTAATTTTATTGTTGTTCGTTAAGTCAATGGGTGCAGAGATGAAACTTTATGGTATGAAGACTCGACTCCAAAACACTAAAAAATGCACCTAAGATGATAACAATTCTTTTTCCTTTTCAATGAATTTCTAGCTAAGGAAGAGTTGAAAATGCAAGGCTTTGAAAATCAAATCTTTCTCTTAAAATACAACTGAAAGGAAACTTTTTGTCTTTTTTCAAAGAACTTTAAAAACGAGACTACTAATCACTTTCACAGAAAATCCCTTTGCTTTAAAACAATCAACAACTATAAGAATAAGCAATTCTTTTAAGAGAGCTTTTAATATTTCTAGAAAAACTCTAAAAAAATGTTGAAAACAAATTTTCAACAAGCTTCTATGATTTCTATGAAAAATTCAAAACTATGATCTAATTTTGATATTTAAATGAAAAATGGATTGAAAAGAAACTTGAAATGTTTTTGAGGATGCTCAACTTAGTCTTTCAGCTTAACTAAGGATCAATTTGTTCAACTCAACAAACTAATAAAAAACATCCAATTATGTTTTAATAGAAAAATGAAATTCGAAACTTTTAATCAAGTTTAATAAAAATTTTGTAAAAGAGACAAATGGGATCTAGATCTCTTCACGGATAGATTTCATAAGCTATTCAAACAGAAAGAAAACCAAAGAGATCAGGGTGATCTAAGGCTCTAAGGCTTTGGATCTCTGGGCTACTATGAAGACCAAGCAAAAACCAATCCAACAGACAAAACTTCTTAGAAAATCACTTCAAACGAGAATGCCAATGAAAACTAACTCACAAGGAACTTTTGTCGAGACAAGTGCAGGTCTGGGCATATACTAACAGCTATGGACAAAAACTAAACCTAACTGGGTAGATGGATCTTAGATTTTTCAAACTTTTGATAGGGTTCGCAGGCACCTAGTAGAACTAGGTGTGGTGTCGCTCTGTGTTACACTGTAACAATGCGGAGAGGTCTGCACTATAACTAACTCAGAGGGTGCGGTCTTCTTCCAAAATTTCAAAAAATAAAAATCCAACCAGGATCTAACCAGTACCCAAACTCACACACATCAAGGCAAAATTAGAAACCAAAACTCAAGTTTCTCAACTCAAAGCAAAGACAAATCAAAAACCAAACCAAACCAGTCCCTAGTGGAGTCGCCAATTTGTTGGCCGGATAAATCGTTCTTGCGGACAAGACCAATCTCCCTAGTATCGAATGATATCTAGCAAAAAAGAGCACAAGAAAATCTACTTTTATATAAACATGTTTCAATTCATTAATGAATACTAAGAGGTGCAACAGACCCTACCTCAGTCCAACGCTTGTTTATGGCAGTTTTATCCCAACAGCTTCTAGCAGTTCCCTTTTAATAACCTGTATACACAAACAATCACACATCAAAGCATACCTGCTAATAAAACATGTTCATTATGAAGATCAAGGAGCTCATAAAATAAACCATTGGAGACAATTCATTGAGAAAAACAAACTTGATTGTATTAACTTTATGAATAAAAAAACCTTACAACCTTTGCCTTGATGTTGCACAAATTCTTTCCAGGGTCCAGCAGGAGTCTCCTCTTCTTTGACAAGCCTCATTCACTTCCCAAATGACATGAAAGGTATGTGATCTCTCCTCTCACAAGCTCAAAAAGGAAGTCTAGTTCTCAGCCGCATTTACCCTCAAGAATCTTTAGCTTTCAACCTCCACTACAACCAGCCCAATGCATGAATTTATAGTGCAAATGGAGGAAGTTGCAGGTCCACCATTGAAGGGATAAGTTCTTCCTACAATGGGATAAGCACCTCATATCATGGAGTTAGCTCCCTTAGTTATGAAATGGATGAACCAAGGTGGAGTGGACTTGCCAGCGTAATATTCCTTCTAGAAGTGTTTAGAAGTGACCCAAGATGAGTTTTTAAGAATGAACTCACGCCTTTTTAACTTTTACAGGGGTTTGCACCCATTACTCAATAGACAGAGCGGTCAGGTTCGCAGGAAACATGACCATTGGGTGCAACACCATAGGCAATACTAGGAGAAAGTGTGAAACTAGGATTTGAGATATTTTTAAGGTATTTCTCCCATTTTCAAGGCTTGACATGAAGAGCTAAGGCTTAAGACTTGCAAAGGAGGTATGTATGAGTGTTGATGGACTCACACAAACTGTAGAAAGTCATGGTGACAATTTTTTATGTAATAAGAGCTTGCTTCTTGATGGTCGGTTTAGCAATGGCATAGGCAGTGGACAATTTGATGTACTTCCCAACATCTTGTTGAAGATTCAGCCGATAGAAATACTTCTATAGTACTGCCACCATTTTCTCGACCCCGAAATGTCCAGCGACTCGACTGTAGTGTGCTTCCCAAATCATCTTCACACGCTCGATTGAAGGAACACAAAGGTGTCCCAAGTGGCACAACGAAGCATCCTAGAGGTGAAAATCTGGAATTTTCTGACCCTCCAAGAGTGTTGGTATGTGTGGCTGAATTCTGGGCCACTTTTGTAGAGAAGTGGCCAATCAAAAGTCTCGTGCCCATAAGAGTTGAGCACGATGGTTAACGCCATGATCGATGGTCGACTGAGGCAATTTGCAACATTATTTGTTCTTCCCTTCTTGTACTTGATATTCAAATGGAACTATTGCAGGTATGTGGACCACTTCTGATGGTGATCATTCTATAGCTTCCCTTGCGTCTGTATGAAATGCAGGGGTTGGTGTTCTGTGTGGATGATCATTTCCTTCCCCAAAATGTAATGCTTCCATTGTCAGCAGGCCTGCACAATGGATACATCTATTTGTCATAAGTGGGATAATTTTGGATTGTTTCTGACAGTGTCTCACTGTGATATGCCACTGGATGCCCTTGTTGAGTAAGGACTACGTCAATAGCATAGTTAGAGGCATCTATCTCGATCTCAAATTGTTGTTGCATGTCTGGTAATGTGAGTACTGGTACGGAGTAGAGGCAATGTTTCAACTCTACGAATTCCTTCTATTGAGATTCATACCAAAAGAATTTTGTTTTTTCTCCTCCTTTGGTGACTTGACTCAAGGGCCGAGTGATATGAGAGAATCCCAACATGAACCTGCAGTAGAAATGAGCAAGACCTAGAAAGTTGCAGAGCTTTGTAAAAGTGCTTGGAGCTAGCCAATCCTGAATGACTTGGATCTTGGATGGATCAGCATGCACCCCCCATTCATCAATAATGTATCCTAGATACTGAACCTGGGTCATGCCAAAAGTGCATTTCTCCAAATTGGCACACAACTTGTGTTGCAACAGTGTTTAGAGAACCTATCGGATGTGGTGGAGGTGCTCTTCCCAATTCTGGCTGAAGATTAGGATGTCATCCAAGTATACTACTACAAATGAGTTGGTAAATGGACACAAGATGTCATCCATCAACCTCATGAAGGTTGCAAGAGCATTCGTCAACCCAAAAGGCATAACCAACCATTTGAAAAGGCCCTACTTGGATTTGAAGATAGTCCTCCACACATCAGAGGGTTCGATTAGTACCTGGTGATATCTGGACTTCAAGTCAATCCTTCTAAAATATCTCCCCCCTTTGGTTGGTCCAAAAGGACATCAATTCGTGGCATCGGGTACCTATTTCGGATAGTGATCTTGTTCAACACACGATAGTCAATACAGAGTCTCCAAGTCCCATCCTTCTTTTGTACCAACACGATTGGGCTCCCACATGGCGATGAACTCAGGAAAATGTGACCTTTCTGCAGCAGATCCTAAATTTTCTTCTTGATTTCATCATTCTCCATAATGGAGCACCGATAGATTGGTCCATTGGGTAACAGTGCACCTGGGGTCAGATCAATTGAGTGCTTGACCTAAAAGTGTAGAGGCACCCATACAGGGGAGGTGAAGATGTCCTCGTACTCCTCCAGGACCTTATACATTTGTTGTTGTAGTGTGGAGGGGACCTATCTGGAGGTCGTGGCCACCATATTCTTCTTTCCTTGAGGGCATATCATCAGGAAAACAAATTTCCCAATTTTGGAAATGAGCTTACTGCATTGTTTTGTAGTAACCAAATAGATGACGGTAGGCGGTGATACCTCTAGTATCCTATACAACTTATTTCCCAATGTAACAATAATAGCATGAGGCCTTGACTCATATACAGCGTGTCACTTCCACAAGTATGGTTGACCTAATAACACATTACAAACATCAAGGGGAGAAACATCATATAATACCTCATCCATGAAGGGCTTGATCTTGTATGGAAGGCAACATTGTTGGCTCACGTGCAGATCTCGTCTAGCCACCCGATGGTGTATGGTTGTGGGTGTGTTGTGGTCGGTAAGCCCAGTCGCTTCACAGCCTTTGCTGCAATGAGGTTCTTTTGGCTCCCGTTGTCAACAATGAATTGTAGCGGGGAACCATCTACCCACATCTGTGAGTGGAAGAGATGCTCCTCCTCCTCTGGATCTTCGAGTTCCTCCTTCTGGATATTTGTGGTGGCGACAGTGGCATTGGGCTCCATATCAATAATATGCTTCCCTTTGTCATTATGTTTGTCAAGTTCTAACTCAGAGTCAGAACATGCATCTGATTCTGAAGCCTTCAGCTCATCCACCAGTGACTGCTTGGCCCGACACTCACTTGTGTTGTGGGTGGAGCTCTTATGGAACTCACGCCACTTTCCTATGTCCTTCTTTAGCTTCGCAGTGTTTTCCTTTGCTTGTGGCCTTGGCGGGTTGTCCTGGGTCATCCCACCTTTTCTCTATCCTTTGTTTTGTGGTTTGGGGGCACCTTTCCCTTGCTTCGGATTCGTAGATCCAAAGTCTCACTTCTTTTGTTTAAACTTATGCTCGATCTGACGGCATATCGGTACATTGGGCCGAGCGAGGAGATGTCCATGAACTCCATCTCATCTTAGATATATCTATGCAGGCAGCCACAGTACTTGAGTACCAAATGTTTCTCAGAATCCTTGATACCTAACTTCGTGCGAAGGGTATGAAAAAAATTGGTAAACGTTGGCACATCTTGGTCCCTACCCTGTCGCAGCGTGGTCCACTCTATGTATTTGTCCTCATAGCTCCCAATAGGGTAGTACTACTCCTTGATGGTGTCCTAGAATTTATTCCAAGTGGGAGAAACTGAAAATAGTGAGGTCGTACTCTCATCTTTCCACTCATAATAGGTTTCCCAGTAGTCCTTGATATGGGGAGTGACTTTGAGAAGAGAAAAAGTAATATTTTCGTAGCTGGAAAATTCGTGAAGAGAAAAATATCCTTCTAGCAGATTCAACCATTTATCTATGGCATCTACATCTATTTGGCCCTCAAATATGGGACTGTCAAAGTTTACTTGTACCTTAAAAGGTGTGGAGCCTCCAAAGTGGCTGTTGGATGTGGATGCGCTATTGGTGGGAAATTGTTGAAGGATCTGGGAAAAGTTATCCATCATCGTGTTCCTTTATTTCTAGAGCACCTCCTCGAGCAATATTTTGATAGGATCTCCTACTCCCTCATATTTTTTTCTTCCCTAATGGGAGGCTATTGGGATTTACGAGGCTAGCTTACAAAGGTTCCACAAGTTCGAGCCCTAACTCCTTATATTCTGACCTCGTTGGGGACATGCAAAGAAAAATAGAGAAAGAGAAGATCGCTCTGATACCACTGATCCAAATTTAAATAAGAACACAAAAAATTACAGATATAACCATAAATACATAGATGCAGCAAAAATAACACTTCATTTCATTAATATCAAATAATGAAATATGCTTACGAACAGAATGTAAATGAGACTAGATCAGGCGATGATAACTTATCTCTGAGAAGGGATGTGGCATCTACATGCCTTTAAAATGAATTAAAATGAGGCTCAAGGCCCGTTTTATTATTGAAAAATAAGGGAAAACCCTAAAAAACCAAAACCCTAACTCGAGGAGATGTAACACCAAGAGTTTATGGGCCCCATTGGGGTTAGTTGGGCAACCAACTTCCCGAGGATGAAACTTGGCCATATTATCTGTGTTTGAAATGCATGATACCTCATTGGAAAGATATCTCCGAGGAATACAACTAAAAACATGATTTTAGTGAAATCACCCAAAGGAATATTGCCAAAAAAAATGTTGTTTAGGGCCTCAAAATGGCTCTAAAATTTCAAGGCTCGAAAAACTACCAAAAATAGTAAATTCTACCACAATTAAGGAAACTGAAAAGAAAAAAACTGACAGAAAAATGGTGAGGGTCCAAGTGGAATAGGCGGGTGGCCACCAATCTCCACCTGAATCATCAAAGTTGTTGTTGAAGGTTTATCATCTGTAAGAAGGAAGAAAGGGTTGACTTGGTGTGGAGGAAGTCTGTGTCTAGGTCAAGAATCTTGGATTATCGTAGGAAGTTGTTAAGAAAGAGTTTTTGACTAGGTTTTCCCCTAGATAGGGGTTTTTCCTTGGCTATCTTCCTATATCTAGTGTATGTGATCTGTGTGCTATTGTTTTGGTAATTTCTTAATGAACTAAAAGATAAAAGAAGAACATAAAGATAAGAAATTCACAAGTAATTATCTATATAAAGAAAATATTTCTACCTTTCTGATTTTCTAACATGGTATCAAAGCTAAGGTGAGGAAGGGAAAAAGGAAACTCAAATATCTAGTAAAGAGTAATGAGTTCTAAGAAGCTTTGAATAAGGGTCATCAAAAAGAACATATAAGAAGCCAAGTATATCATCTTCAAGGACAATGTATAACTCAATGAAGGGTGAAAGCAAGCTAGAAGGAGCATCTAACTATAGGGCTTGGAAGAAGAAGATAGACCTCAACCTTGAGAAGAATAAATTTTTGGATTCAGTCAAGGGAAAGGTAAGGGAATGTGGCTTCTTTACCTTTCCCTTGGCCCTTTAGTCTTCTTGAATGATCCTTTTTTCTCGTGATGTGAGTAGATATTTGAATAATGTGTCAAGTGATGCAGAAAAGGGAAACTTTCGGGAGACAGAGATATTGGCTATGACACTAATGGTGGATGGAATAAAATATAACCTCATTCCCTATATATCTAACATAGACTTTTCTCAAGGGATGTATGAGGATTTATCAAAATTATTCATTATCAAAAATCTTGGTAACATAGAAAGCCGTAAAAATGAACTAAGGTCTATAAAAATGCCAAAGGAAGACATCATTGCATTTTTCTTTGTGAGAATAGCCAAATTAAGAGATGAAATTCAAGAGATTGATGAGATAGTACCAAAGAAGTAACTTGTAATTACTGCACTTATAGGTTTACCAACATCATGGAGTGTCTTCTCATCAGGTCTCAACAGCTGGAAGGAGACTCCTACATTTGAACAACTATTGAATGCTTGCAATCAGGATTTCTCTAGTAAGAAACAAAGAGAATGAATAAGAAAAGGTTTCAAATGTCTACTCACATCACAAGAACAAAGGATCATTCAAGAAGACTAAAGGGCCTAAAAGGAAGATAGACATATCCAAGAACAAATGTCACAAGATGGGTCACTACAAAAGTGATTGTCCTGAAAATCCGATAAATAGAAAGAGAAATAGAGATTATGCAAATGTTGTCGAAGAAGGATCTCCAAATAAGCACAAGACCGAAGAATTGGAAATAAAGGACTTATACTATTAATCCCTTCTACTTTTAATTTTTGATTTGTTTTGTACTTTGATTTCTAAAACGCATAGGTTTAACATTATTTGGAAAAACATTGTTGAATTGTTTTGTTAAATTTTTAGGTATCCCTTGAGATTTGATTAAGAGGGAGCCCCCACCATTTTCCAAAGATAAGTATATTACTCCATGTATTATTTTTTATATTTGGTTTTCCTTTTCTTATCTATGTGTGTCTACAATAGATACTAATCATATTTCTTTGACATACTTTCTTTGTTTAGGAATTTTTTGTAGCCATGATCAAGGACTATGGAGAAGACCTCACAAGACAAAGCATAGAAGTTATATTGGAATTGATGTCCTATAAGGTTTGTCTAAACTTAAAGGTATGTCTTAAACTATAAATATTGATAAAGGTACATTCGTTCATTCTAGGAAATATGCTTTACATTACTAACAAGTGTTGTCTAGGACTATCAAATCATAGAGATTCTTGTTTGAGAGATTAATCATTAGATTGAATCTTCCCTCATTAATCATTATGTTTTTGGAACCCTAATAGGTTCCTTATAAAACTCTAACCTAAGGGTATGGAAATGTTAATGTAATAAACTGACTTTGGGTTTCTGATGAAATCTAAAAAATATTATTATTTTGATGTTTGGGGTCTTTGATGGTTTTGTCATGTTTAGAGTCTTAGTATTGCTATACCCTAGTCCTTTATGGTTGGATGATAATAAAATCATAGAGTTTTTGAAATTTATGGTTTGTTGTGTTATGTATTGAAACCTTATATCTTTATGGTTTGATAAAATTTATAAGCAAGACCCTTATGTTAGATGATGTCTTAGGAATGAATCCCTAGGTAAATGTTTATCTATGTGATCAAAACCCTAGTCAGATCTAGATTGTTACATGTCTCACTTTAAATGTATTGATATTTGTGTCTTGGGTTTGTCCTATATATGTTATGATATTCTTATGCATGATTATCCTAGATATGTATTTGTGCTAACCTATTTGTTGATAAGTTCTAGGGTTTGTAACTAAGCCCTAGTAGAAGTTTGATGTTCTAGGATATGATGTGAAGAGATTCCATTATGATGATAATATCTAAGGTTTACAAAAAACCCTAGTAGAAGTTGGTCATATCGTTGAAATCTTAGATTGTGTTTTTATTTTTGACCCCTAAGACTTAGTGTCTCATGTATGGAATCTAGGGTTTGCATTAAATTCTAGTAGAAGTCTAACATATGAACTCTAAAGTTGTTAGATGCATTGTAAGTGTACTTGTTTGAATTTCTTCTAGGGTTTACAATATATATTATAATAGAGTATGTCATATCTCTGGAAGAAATATTGAGGCCTTAGATATAATCAGACTGATATCTTGATTGAGTTACTAATGTGTTCTAAGGGTTATAACCTAACCTGAGCAAAAGTAGTTGAAGTATAAAAGTATGTATCTCTTGTTTATTATGAACCTAACCAAGTTTAGGTGTTTGATGTCCAAATTATAATTATTCCATTATTGTATGATTTTTATATAGTTAAGTTCATGCTTCTATATATGTATTTGGTTTTACTTGTTATCTAAGTTGTGCAGGTACAAGATACTGAAAATATTTGTAAGTAAAGCATGATGAAGGAAGTTATATGAATGATGATGATCAACAAGGATGGAATCCATGGAAAATCCTTCGATTTCATAAAAAATAAGTTGATCTCCCTAAGTTAAGGGGGAGCCTTGATAAATTAAAGAGTATATCTCCTGAGTTGAGAAGGAGGGCATACTATAGTCATGATGGATACCTTGAAGAAGAAAATTGGAGAATGCATATTGAGGTGTTGTTGAAAGAAGGAAAGTTGGATTTGGTTGCTACATGTGAAATAGGAAAGGAATTTGAATGATTTATGAAATCTTTGTCAAGATTTGTTTTGGAAGCCTCGAAACAAGATGAATTGCAAGGTAGAAACAAGATGTCATAAGACCCCGAAGGTTTGTGTTTACTCATGCATATTTGAAAGGTTGTTACTGATTAAGGGGTTGTGACTATTCAGATAAACCTCTCAAGAGTTTTGAAAAAGCATGCATGAGGTTAGAGATATTTGATGTGTTGAGGCATTGAGTGTGTATAATGCTTGGGAGGACATCTGGACGACATATGTATAGATGTCTACATACCGAAGAGGGAGGGTGGTGTTGTTAATGGAGCTCTGACCTTGGATATGTACCTAGATCCTTGGGTTGATGGTTAGTGTTGAGCCTCACACTTGCTTCTTTTTTACACCCTTTTTCACTCTATCTATTTCTTTTTGACCTTCATAATCACACATTGGGCATCAAATCACAGGAATTATGACATGGAAGATTACAATTGTTTTGTATTTCATAAATTTATAATGTTCTTTATTATTTAGTTTAATGTTTACTTCAGCTACTGAATTGCAATGATTCTACAGCTAATCTATGATTCTATAGCCAATTCTGTGGTTTGACAGGTTCCAAGGTTTTGGCTTGGAAGCAAAATATATGGGTAGGTGGAAATTGATGCACTCAACAATTTCCTCCTACTCTTGTGAGCTTGATCGATGGAAGCAGGTCCTGGTGACGCAATCAAAGATGAAGTCAACCTCTATGGTCGACAATAGGAGAGCAAGAATGAGATTTATACCTCATGATTTTATTTGATAATAGAAAATCATGAGCGAATTATGTTACGATATCTTTTCGAGTTAATTATAGTTTTTGTTTATAGGGATTAGGTGTACAACTCTAAACAATTTATTGCTATGAGCTCTATAAATGTGCCTCTCGGCAGAAACGAAAACATTGTTAAGTAAGGATGCGACAGTGAGATTTAAACTTTGTTTTTAATGCTCTATTTATAAAAGAATCATTTCATCTTCTCATGCGTGGTTAAGTGTTTTCTCAATAACGTGATTTCATGATTTTCATGGAGGGCCCCCTCAAGCAGTAAGGATTTCTGTTTCATTTTCAGTAGATAGAAATTATATTTATATTCTCATTGGTTTTTGTTTGTTTGATTAAGTAATTGCATTCTAATTTCTTCCACATTTGAATTAAGTTTGTTCTTCTAATGATTTCATTTGTTCATAGATTCCAAATGCACATGGATAGAGTTTAGCAACGATGACATAGTGTTATACTTTAATCAACTAGATAGAATTTTATCTTTCTTATAGTCAAAGGATTTATTTGTAGAATTGGATGTTAAATTTCAAGCATGTGTGATCTATAGTTCAAGCAAGTGGAACGTAATTTAAGCAAGAGTG
Organism: Pinus taeda; assembly: GCA_000404065.3. NCBI lineage: Eukaryota > Viridiplantae > Streptophyta > Pinopsida > Pinales > Pinaceae > Pinus > Pinus taeda. The sequence continues at coordinate 33,359 of APFE031609015.1, forward strand.
TGTTTAATTTTGTTTTCATAAAAGTATGATTGTTGTTTATATAGATGTGTGATGAGATTAAATAGTAGTTTTTACTTCTGCAATTGAGTGTGTGTATATAACTATTATTTATGCAAAGTGTGGAATTAATTATCATTTACAGAAGTGTGAGATTTTCTTTATTTCAAAGCAGAGTGTGAGATTTCTATAAGAAAAAGTAGTTTTAGGCAAGAGAGTGTGATCATCATTATACAATTATTCTTATTTTCTAGGAATATCTAATTTACTCATAGAATACATGTGCATTTCAATAACTCAATTTAATTTAGAATAAAAGGCTTCTAGCACATATAGTGCACTTACACTTCATCAACTTACTAGCCCTGGTCAATAATTTATGTAAACAATTTAAGGTTAATTAAATTGTCAAACATTTTGGTGTTGTTGTCGGGGAAGTGTATATAGGAGTCTTTTCTTTGTACTTAAAAATAAAAATAAAAATGATGTGTATAGGGAAAGAGATTCTAGAGGTAGATTTGTAGGTAGAGGTAAAAGCTTAATTCCAACATCATCGTTGACCCCATCATGACCTCGTAGTGTTACACCACCCACTTAAACTCATATTCCATCATTTGCATGAAAATGTAAGCTTCCTGAGGTACTCAGATCCGAAATCCAACCTAGAGATTCACCAACCTCTATTGAAAAATGGCAACAAGAAATGCTAAAAATACAAGTGCTAAAAATAGCATTGCTAAAAATAGCAGTTTGGGTACCAGTGCTGGATTGGGCAACAAGGAATGAAAAATGGAAGTGCTAAAAATAGAATTTCTATTTTTAGCAGTTCATGATGGATTCCTATTTTTAGTTAGTCCCTAGACTAAAATAGGTAGTAAAATTCGAATTTGATATTAACAGCAGTTTGTAAATTAATTAATTAATTCAGTTTCAGTTAATTAGTTAAGGAAAAACAAACATGAAGTCTATGTGAGGACATGGAACAATTTATCTATTAATTGAGGAATTTATCCATCAGTTAAAGAGATAAGGATGAGTTGTAATATTGAGTTGTAATTAGTTGGCTCAGTTAACTGAGTCAAGTCCAGTTAGATTAATTTAACATTTTGTTAAATTAATGAGAGTTCAGTTATTTAATGCTTGCACGCATGTAACTATTGTATTTCAAATAATTGAGTATTCACTCATGGATAACTCATGCATGTTAGTTCAGATAGAGACCCAATTGATATCAAAGAAGGGACAGTGCATTATCAGTTGGATGAATATTTTTCCTATAAAGGAAAATCATCCAAGCATAAGGATTAAGGTTCCTTGAGGATTGTTCAGTGTTACAGGGTGTGAGATCAGTGTAAGAGATTAGTGTTACACTTGGTAACAGGAGGATCACCCAGGAAAAATTGTGCAAGGAAATAGGAGGCTTGGAGGGTAGAGGAGAAGGCTTAGGAGAAGTCTTCATTACCTGTGAGCATCCAAGAGGATTGCACTGAGAGTTGGCTAGCTGTGAGAGCTAAGGCTTTTGAAATTCTAATGTATTTTCACCTTCATCTGTGAGGATTGTACTGAGAGCTAAGTCTTTGTATAAATCCTATGTATGATAATATAGAGTTGGGGTTTTAGGCTGAGGCTTTTCCCGGGTAAAGTCTTTTGTGTTATGTGGGATTGATTCCTTCTTATCAGTTATATGTGTTCTTATTGATGTTGTGTGTGTTCGATTAAGCTTCCACTAAATAGTTTGTAGAAGTATATCAAGTGTTTTTCTTTAGTATATTGCATTACCAGGTGATCTACATGTGGGAATATCTACATGGTGTCAAAGCATAGGTGATCAAAGGAGAGAACAGCATACTGAGAGGAGATTTCAAAGTTTTGAGTTTTGGGCCAAAAGTTTGTAGAGCATATTTGAAAATTTATGTACAAAATTTTCAGAAACAAATAGCAAATTTGGATTCCTTGCAAAAAAATACCGAAAAAAATAAAAATAAATAAATAAATAAAAATAAATCAATCAATCAATCAATCAATCAATCAATAAAAATAAAATAAATAAATAAAAATTAAAATTAAAAATTAAAAAATATAAAAAATATATATATATATATATATATAATATATATATATATATATATATAAAAAAAAAAAAAAAAATGGTTGAATCGGAGTTCGGATGAGGGAGACATCGCTGATTTAAAATGAACTCTTTTTTTCGAAAATTTCGTGACGGCAAGAAAGATGAAAAAAATTGGTGTGCTAGCCAAGAACCTATATGCACTTGAGGTACAAGATGCATGCAAATCCTTGAGGAGAAAGGCAAAGGTTAGATACTTGGTGGTTGAGAGGGAGAGTAAATTACCTCTCAACATGTAGCGCCAGAAGAAGTATCAGACAATTATGGAGGAGCCACAATTGGTGAAGAAGATTCAGGAGTTTGTGGAGCATCCACAACTAGAGAAGCTGAGAGGAGATCGAGTAGAGACATATACTCATGCAGAGACCTCCAGTAGGGGGAAACTCTGATCCAGGTGGGCAGAGGGATCACATGCAGCCATACCTCCAAGTAGGAGGTGGGGTGATGTGGAGTGATCGTTCCAAGGAGGAGGGGCAGGATCCTTGAAGTACCCAACCTCTTTGATTCGACTTTGCTACAAGAGCCCCGATGAGGAGTAGCAGGACTGACTGATTGGGTAGAGACAAATGTGGATGGAGCAGCAGAGAAATTTATAGTGCAGGGAATCCTAGGACAGTGCAGAGCTAGTAGGTTGCAGCAATGCGAGAGGCACAAGTGTGTTGCATCAGTGCAGGGTAGCACAAAGAGGTGTGCAACAGTGCGAGATGCATGGACATGTTGCAGTAGCGCAAAGGTCAAAGAGGGAGCACTTGTTAGCAGTAGGCAGAGCTTCAGCATTAGAGTATGTTTCTAGCCCAAAATGTTGAAAAGTGTGCAACAAGAAATGCTTGTTGAGAATGCAACAAGATGATGGAGCTTAGTGGAAAGGAGTCGCCTTCACTAAGTGGGCCCACAGGCTATTTTTGGCGCAAGTCTATTTTTAGACATATGGATCATGTCTATGGATTGCAGGTTGCTGTTTAGAGATGATTGATCAAGTTGGAAAAAAATAGATGGACTTCTATTTTTAGACCACAGCGGAGTGACTGCTCAGTCTAAATATAGAACAGTCAAATATTATTAGCTCATAATAATATTTAGACTATAAACTTTGTCTTATTCTCTTGGAGCACTTCAGGATGAGCTACGGATGTGGTACATGCAGATCCCAGAAGGAAATACGTGGTTACCTATGGGATGACTAATATTTGCATGCAGGACTTCAGTTAGAACTCAAGTGAGTTGAGTTTAGTGGACTGGAGGTGCAGTTGATGGAGTTGTGTTCAGTTTAGCTTTGTTAAACTGGTTGTATTTAGTCTAACTGGCAAATAGACTAGAGATGAGTTGGGTGAATTAGTTATTAATTAATTCACAAGTTATTAACTCATAATACAACTAATGAATACATCAGTTAACTCAGTTGCATGTCAGTGCATGTTCAGTTCAGCAGGGACAGGTGTTAGAGAATCAGATTGCTATCAGTTGTGACTATAGTTGTGCATCAGATCTTGCACAATCAAGGGATTGAGTATGCCAATGAGTTTGCCCAAATTGTAGCTTGTGCTCACGTGATTTTGCCAAGTAAATACGTGGCTGCCATGGAATTATCATCAGTTCTTCTTGCAGGATTGAGCAGAGGAGGCAAGCAAGCAGCGGAGGAGATTTGAGCCAGAGATTGATTCAGATCTGAGTTGTATTGTGTGTAACAGAGGTGGAGATACTTGTGAGAAGTATTATGCTGTGTAATGTTACATGACTCAATCATTAATATACAGATAGTTGGGGTTTTTAGCGAGATGCTTTCCCCGGGATACATACTGTGTTAATGTGTGAATGCTCTTGATGTTTTATTGTTATTGATGCTGCTATATTGATGATCAACGTAGAGGAGCTTATGTATGTGTATGTTTTCCGCAATAGTACATGATCAGGATAATCTCCATTGAATATGTGTTAAATTATTCAAAATTTCTACATGGTATCGGAGCTAGTTGATTTGTAGAAGAGATTTCTACAAGATATCAAAGCGAGGATTGATCATCAGATCTATTATTCAGGAAGTGACTACGTTTTATTTCTTCAGGAAGAGTCTGTAATCGAGCCAGGTAGCCTCTGGATTCATCCTTCTTTTGGAAGGTGAGATATCCAGTGAATGCCCATACAGTCGATCTCCGTACAAGAAATACTTTGTTCTCACGAATTTTAAATCGGAAGCAGTTGAGTTTTTTTGAGCTGGTGGAATGGCGCTCAAGGATAAAACTCAGAAACATTAAGTGTGAGAATGGAGACAGTATGCCCCAGTATCTCACGAAGTTCACCC
>APFE031609019.1:0-10135 GCA_000404065.3 Pinus taeda
CCATCCTTCCTTTCTATTCATGATAAAAGGGCCCATTTCACTTTTGAAGCTGAGGTGAGCCTTTTTCTTGGAGCCATGGAAGTGGGTGAGGTCTGATTGAATCAATTGTCTGTAATATTCAAGTGCAAATAACCTCATTGGCACATATCTTGGGAGCCTATATGGGCAGACCTCACATCCATAGATCCTGAAGACTGTATGGTGCTCATATAGGTACCAGTCACCTATTTTGTTTTTCTTGGAAAGCTACAGAGCTTTCTTTATTTCACTGGACACTCTGGGAGGTGGGGACTTCATTAACATGCAGCAAAATGGGTATACAAATTGGTCAACAAATTCGCAATAGGTATAGGGTGAAATTGTGACTTTGTGATAGACTGAGGTCCAGAAGATAACATATCTTCTTTCCCCTGTATGGTCCAGCCTTCTGACATAGCATGGGAAGGCCTCAGAGTGATAGTACATGAACATATGGTAAAGGTAGGCTGAATATCTGAAGACCCCCTGTCTGTCCACCTTGGTTAGCTGATCATGGATCCTGTTGGCTATGAATTTGGCAAAGTTGTACTTTTTGGCAGGGGGTTGATATGGGCTGTATACAGATAGCATTGCTAGCATGCCTCTGTCCACATGCTCACTGTTCTGGTACCCCAATACATAGGCTATCATGTCCAGTAATAGCTAGCCCACATCGTTGAATTGATCATTCAGATAGGGAGGGGGCCCTGTGGTCTGGCATTCAGGTTTCATGAAGTTTCTGCTGATTTTCTGTAGTTCTTCATCAGTCAATTTGTCACCAGCGTCCATCAACTGATTCATGGAGAATGGGATCAACAACTCTGTCTGATCAAAATGTAACATTTTGTTGATGGACTCAGCATTGATTTGAAATAGGATCCTCCCTGATGAGGTGCTGATAGCTCTATGCTCTGCATCATAATGTTCAGCACAGAGGTGAATGATTTCAGGGAAAACATTCACAGCTGGAAGACAGTAGTAGGGCAGGTTTGACTCCCAGACCCCATATGTGCCATGTCCATCCTTGTGGTCTTCCCTTAACCTACTGAAGGTCTGCAAAAAGTCCCTGCTCCCTTAGAAGTCTCCAATGAGACTATCCTTATCTACTAATGTCAGGGCTTCCAGCTGTTTGTTTGTTTGACTCTGTGAGGCCACACTGATGGATGAAGTTGCAGGAGACGCCATGATAGAAGTTGGTTTGTGGAGAAAGGGGCAAAGATTCAATCAGTGTTTAAAGGGCTTTTGACTTCAATTCAACTGTTAACACAGTGAGGTATTCCTTCGCAGAGAGAGTTGCAGGCTGGATTATCTGTTTGCTGTGGAATTCACAGGGTGTGAATTGTCAATGTGAAATCTGCAGGGTTATTCAGGTTTCTCTGGTCTAACAGCAAGTGGGCTGTACTGGCAAAAGGGAACAATGCCTAGTACCTCGGGAAGGATTTCGGGGTTTTTAGCCCGCGAAACGAGCACTTGTTTACCGAATTATGGCTTTAGGGTACTGCAGGTTGCTTGGCTGGCTTTGTGTGACAGACAGGACTGTAATTTGAAGGTTTTTAGTGGTGCCAAATGGTGAATTTTACAGAGAATTTACAATGCATGGGAAAAGTGGGGAAACCAGCTAAATACCTGGACTAACCAGCTTGGACACTTGCGAGCTGAGCTGTGGAGGCTTGGCACCGTGAATTCTGGACTTTCAATGGTCGGAATCTTCAAATTTGCTGTCTGGATCAATTTTCGCGGCAGCTGGTTGTTTAACGGCTCCTGCTCTTAATCACGTGAAAATGACTAAAAACGGCTTATTAGGCCGGTTATAACGTTGAATTTTGCAAAATAACGCGATTGGCGCTTTTCCGCCGATGACGTCAGCATGACGTCATGGTGGGCCCGCCGTACGGTGGTGATGTGGCGTTGACGTGAAGGCCAGGGTGGTGGGACACGGTGGCAGGGTGATGTGGTGGCAAGACTACGTGGAGGTTGACGGGGCGCGGGGGCGGACGGAAGTGAGGTGACGTCAGGGTGACGTTGTGGTGACGTGGGGGGGGGAGAGCGGTAAGTGGAGAGGTGGTAAGCGGGTTCCCCGCACCACTTTTGGAGCAAAGGCGGTAATGGGGAGAGGGCTCCGAACAGCCTCAGCGCCCGCCACGCGTCCTCGTACGGGCCCAAAACCACTTTCCCCGGACATTAACGATCGGCAGATCGGGGCGCAATATCGACCGCCCACCCTTGGATCTTGACTGGCGGAGATCAGACGGCTAGCGGGTCCTCCGACGTGTCGTGCATGTTTGGAAGGGGCCCGCCGGGCAATTAAAATATTCCTTTAAATAATATGACCGAGAACTTTTAGGATTTGTGGGTTTTTCGGGTTTTGCCTAAGGTTTGGGCACAAATCTTTCATGAAGGCGCAAACTATAGGAAAAGGGTCAAATGGGCTTTATATAATATGAAAAGGTGAATAATGCCCGGCCTTAGGATAAAGCGGGGAAGGGTGATTTTACAATGTTTTCCGCCCCTTTAAGCATTTTTATGGGTTTTTAAAGGTTTTTTCAAGGTTTTCAAGGAAAAATGGGACTTTGGGGTAGGGAAACTGGTTTGGGGGTGGAGCAAAAGGTGAGTCATGGGTTCTTGCCCTTGACCAGGTGTCAAATCAAGTCCCAGGGAGAGAATATTATGGCTATAGTGCCAGGGAGGGGATATTTATGCATTGTGGGGTTTATACACCATGGTGTTTATAATAATAGGGATAGAGGGGTATAAGGAGCTAAGTAGTAGAGTTAGTTGTTTAACATGGAGGGAACATATGAGTGAGGGCTAGTTCAACCAAGTTTTCTTTGAAAATAACTTGAAATCAGGAGTAGATCAAAATGAAAAGATTTTTGCACAAGAAATGTGGCTTCTTAAAGCCATAAGAATGTAGAACATTTGAACTTCTATGCTTTGTGCAACTTGGGGAAAGGGTGTTAGTGATGAGTGATGTACAAATGAGAAACAAGGGAGTTAGTCATGCTCCAGAGTGCTGCTCTTTCTGTAGATGTTTCAGCAACTTTGATTTTGAAAGAGACACCATTTTTGCAACCCCATCTACCTACCCAACTAGTTCTCCTAGCATTTTTTGTTCCTTCTTGGAGGGTGCACTTGGACTTGCAAACCCTTTGAATGCCTTTTCTTTTCATTGGCTTTTTTGCTTGTCTCTCCTATCTAATACAACCCTTATTCCTTCCGAGGTCCCAGATTAAGCAGTTGGGAACCTTAGTTTCTCTACCTAGCTACTGATCTGCCAAGATTAAACAGTTTGGACAGATTTCATTCTCTATCCTACCACATGGAAATTGAAAACATGGCATGATCCAGATTACACTCATGGCATGATCCAGATTACACTGTTGGACCACCCATCAAAAATTGAGTTCTCATCAAAACTGAAACAGACATTGTCTTCTTGGGGAAATATGGGATCTTTGCATTTGTCAAAGCAGAGCATATTTGGACCTTTGATATCCAATCATGAAATATGAAACCTATTGGTATAGGTATCCAACAGGATGAACTAGCTCGCATACAGGACCAATGAAATATGAAACCTATTGGTATAGGTAGACAACAGTTAGTGGACCAGGTTATGGTCCAGTAGGACAATTATAGTCCGAGTTCATCTACTTGGGAGAACATCGAGGAGGTGCATCACCATTTTCCTTACCTATTCCAAGGACTTTGAGATGAAGACTAGTATTAAGAGGGGGTGTATGTAGTGACCCGCTCTAGTCGACTGACAATGATATGACATTAACATTTATTTAGCCCTAATGCCCACACTTTATTCTTTAAGGACATCAGGTTGAGGATATGGAAACATGACTCTATTATTAGTGTTTCTGATATTAGTGGTTGTGATTTTATATATGTTCTCCATTGATATTATGATGAAGATATCATTAATGGTTATGTATGTTATCTATTGGTATTATGATGATTGTAACATTAATGGTTATGCACATTTTCTATTGATATTATGATGATTGTAGCATAAATGGTTATGTTTGGTCTATATTGCATTTATGATCATGATATCAGTAAAGGATATGTATGCTCTCTATTGATATCATGATGATGATAGCTTTGATGGATAGGTATGTTTTCTATTGATGTGATGATGTTGATAGCTTTGATGGCTATTTATGTTTCCATTGATGTTATGATGATCATAGCCATGATGGATGTGTCTGTTATGTTACCTACTTGCATTAGTTTTGGTTCACAATGAATAATGATGTGAATGACTAGGTGATGTTGATGATGCTATTAGGAAAGCTAGGTGATGTTGATGATGCTATTAGGAAAATGACTAACACTGGGAAACCTTGTTATTGATTATTATTGAGTATGGCAGGAAACCATTAGAGGCACTTGCATATGATGAGTTCATGACACTTGGTTTGATGAAAGTTTATATTATTTTATATTTGAAATTATAAGTCAATTTTGAAACCTGCTATATATGTTTATCTATATTCTGATGATATGTTAGTGGTTGTAAGAACAAATTAGTTGCTTGGATGAATGGCTCACATATGGGTGATGGGGTTTTTGAATTGGATGGAACTTCATGGGAGGGGTGGGACAATGTACCTGATATCACCCACTAGCACTCCCATCGTGACTTGGGCTGGAAAGGTTGAAACACCTTTGTCTTGAAGATCACGATGTCATGAGGGTAGGTCCCAAAGTTGGGTCACTCATGAGAATTTTACTAGGGGGCACACATCAAGGTGGACTCCTTGATCTTCGACACCATTAGTCTCACTATAGCAGGAAACATAAGAGATGATAGTGGTCTCTGTAATTACACCTATACTTTCCCCTCATAGCCACTAAATTCTTGAAGGGAAAGTGGCATGTCACCCATGGAACTTCAAGGGAATTTATTGTAGGGAACGACCAACTTGGCACCCTTCGTATCATAAATAAACTATTAGGCGTGACACCCTTGGAACTTTAAGGGAAGTTCTTGAAGGGCATGACCAAACTTGGCACCCTTGGAATCATTAAAAATAAATAAATTAATAAATACAATCAAGATATTAAAACCACGTAAATTAAGATCAAGGGTAAATAATGTTAGGAACCAAGATAAGTAAATAAATAATAAAACCTGGGTTAAGAGGATCATAGGAAGAAATAAAATATTTTACCTTAAAAACTCTACCTTTCCCATGTTGGAAAATATTAGGTAGATAATGTAGTTTAATTAGGTAAAAATGGGGAAAGAGGGACATAAATGTAAAGATAACTATTAATCCTAAAATAGTTAAACATAATTAAGAGAAGAGAATGGTTAATAAAAATAATATTAATAAATTAAATTTTAGAGAAATTTAGATAACTTCCATGTGGCAACAACCAAGATAAGAATATCCATCTAAGAATAAATTAAATTAGGAGTAGATAGGGGATCAAATCTTGACTTATCAATTGAATTTAGTAATGAACACAAATTAGGGAGTAAAAAGGGGGATTAAGAGACAAACAGGAGAAGAAATAGGAATCTTGTTGAGGTGAGGAAAAATACTAGTTTTAAATTAAAATCTAAGTAAATAATTTTGGAGACCCTTGATGAGAGAGTGAAACATGGGTATAGATAACTTGAGTTGAATTAGGGAGTAGATAGGGGATCAAATATTGACTTATAAATTGATTTTACTAATGCACACAAATTAATGAGTAAAAGGGGGGTCAAGAGACAACTAGGAGAAGAAATATGAATCTTGTTGAGATGAGGGAAAATATTAGTTTTAAATTAAATTTAAGTAAATAATTTTGGAGACCCTTGATGAGAGAGTGACACATGGGTGGGTGAATAATAAAACTATTGAATTATCAAAAATAATTAATTGTGCATGAAATTCCAAGTGTCACCTATGAAGACTCCTATAAAAGAAGGGGAAGTCCATGGGAGAGAGTACTTTTTTACCTTATTGTTGGATGAATGAGACTATGCTCGAGTAGTGACTATGAGTTATAGTGAGTTTGGTGAGGTAGAGGACTTTAGAGAGGGGACTCTTGAGCCAAGGAGTTCTCTCCTCTACTAGGAAATTACATTCCTCCATTGTACAACCCCATTTCATCTCAAGGGTCTGCGAGAAAGAAGAGTACCCAAGGAGTAGATTGGGAGGTCAACTGGCGGGTGATTGCATTTGGTTTAAGCACGCCGACATTCACACTTGGGGGTGACCAACAACAAAGGAGGGAAATTAGCAACAAGTCAATTTGAATCTTGTCTCCTAGGGAATGGTACCTATGTTGTTATAATATTCTTTTGTATGAATTCATTATGGTTTTTATTGATCACATGTAAATTAGATGATATGTTCAATGAAGTGAAGTTCAAGAAAGTTTTATATAATAATTAATAATTTCTTGAGTTCCAAATGCTACTTTTTTTAAGGTTGTATTTTTAATATTTAGTATTATATGAGAAAAAAAGTATAGGGTTGGTCCATACAAACCTTAACATGACCTTACTGCATTATGATCGACATAAATAACGTTGATATTTTCCAACATTTTTCATGACCTCCTAGTGTGTCCAATTGTTGTGGAACCACGCGAATTGTTGTTACATGTTTCTACGTGGTGAGATATGGAAGTAAAATAATCTTGTATACAAAATTCAATTGGTGGAGCTATCACCTTTACACTATACAAGTTATAGATCCCTCTCCCTCAATCTCCACAATTCACATATCATGTATTTCTTATTGCATAATATTGACCCTTGACCTTTCAAATCACATGATTCTCCAATTTACATATCACACATGTTTCTTAACTGGAACAATTGTCCATAGATGTTGACACATCCTCCTCTTAGGACAACATGCTTCCGTATATCTTGACACACACTCCTCTTAAGTCAACATTTGTTTGAAGGTATCGATACATGCCCCTCTTAATCAAACACTTGTCCACAGATCTTGACACATGGACACCCTAATTACAATTGGGATTTTTCTAATGATCCTCCTGTTACTAATGTTAACATGAGCTTAATGCATTATGATCCACATAAAAAATGTTGATATTTTCCAACATTTTTCATGACCTCCTAGCGTGTCTGTTGGTACCATTCTAAGCCCTTTTTCCCATTCCAAAACATGACCATTTCCTACCTTTTTCTCATCATCCATTCCTCAAATGCCTTAGAATTTAATAGTTTATAGTTGTTGGCATGCATATTAATTGATTTAGGGGTTTTGTGTTGACAAATTAGGATTTTAGGCCTAAATCACTACAGGAAGTCTTAACAACCTGTAAATGGTTTATTATGTGACATGTGGCATGGCAACTAGGTAGGAGCGGAAGGCATGGATGAAAAGAGGAATGTCCAAACATGGACAAGCACCTATTCCACATTAGAAACATTCCTCCTATCTGCACGGTCAATGCTTAGTCAACCCTAGCATGTCGGCACAAAAGGCAGCAACAGCATTCAGTTTTTGTCCATTCGCTTTTAAGTTGTTTCCTATTTTGATTTTTGATTTTATGCATAAGACAATTAGGAATATATCCGTGTTTTGATTTACCAAACGCAGCAACAGCTGCTATGGATAAGCATCCATTTTTCAAGGGATGTAATTATGTAATTAAAAGACAAGGCCGAGACCTGTGATCGGTTACATACACATACTCATACCATCGTTTGATATTACAGTTACGTTTTGAACAGAACCTCTGGTTTTTCAATCTAATATATTGCATACTTGTTTTAATATCGTGATCGTGGTGTAATCATTGGTGTGCCAAAGACGCGGACGGGCCTTGCGTATGTGGTAGACTGATCATACATTTCGTTTGTGTTTACATTTTGCTTATGCTTATACTCTGTTTATATTTGCATTACATTCATAGTGTAGTTTTGATTTAATTTACAGTCAATTCAATTGAATGAAACGCATGTGAATTATATGTGTTTGAAGATTTGATTGCAGTGATGAATGCGTTAACTCAATGTCTGTACATGTGTTGAATAACCCTCTCTTGGATTATGAATTGCATCCCGTAAAGGATTTAATCTCAAAGTTGTGTATAAAACACTGATATGGATAATGGTTATGAATTTGCTTTTACATGCATTCTTTAAGTATTCTTGCTGAATGATATTGAACAAGGGTTGCATGTTGATGTCTCTGTAAGGGGACCGAGCCTTTCAAGATAATCATATACAGCATGATAGGAATTGCATTTTAGTTGTTAATAGCACATGATTTAATGCTTAGTTAGTTTAACAATAGATTTAATCTTAGCACTGTAACTTAGGAGTCATAGATTTAAAGTAGATCCTTTATGCTTATATATTTTAGGCACACGCCTCTAAGTAAACGCACCCTGGGTTGACAATTAATTTAGACCAATCTAGCCCCCCTAGATAGGACACTACATTTTGGCGCCGTTGCCGGGGAAGGCGTACTTAAAGGATTGAAGTTTAATAGAAAAAATCAACAAAAATTTAGTTAAATTCATGTTCATTTATGCCTAGGTTTAGAGACAATCAGGGTAGATTCAGAAGAACCCCCCACCCTTCACAAACTAACCCATCATCGTCAGGAGCAGACTTTGTAAAGAATTAAACACCAGCTGAGGAAAATTTCATTCAAGCCTTAGAGGATAAACAAAAATCAGGACAGAGACTTACACTCGTTGAAAGGCAAACCTTATATATACATAAATCTCAGAAGAGGGACTTTCCTAGGTCTACCACACAAGGAGAAAGTAGTGCAATAATTCAATACACTCCAGAGATTGAACACTCCTATCTTAATCCCTTCTTTAAAGGAAGTGACTCTGATAAATCCATTAAGATGGCTGATGAAGGAGATGGGTCAGCACAAAATCAAAGACGCAGAGATGAGGAAGAGTTCACTTTTCTTTTTCCCATACAAGAACCCCAGGAAGATGATGAGATCAAAATGAAAAATATACCACCATCAGTGCTACCTAATTTCTATGGTATGGCTTCGGAAGACCCAGACTCATTCTTATTTGAATTTGACATTGTATGTCGGACATATGGCTATACTGATGATGCCCATAGGCTCAGACTTTTTCCAGCCACACTAAAAGCATCAGCCTTGAGATGGTTCATGGGGCTTGGTGAACATACTATCACAGACTGGGATGGTATGAGAAAAGTATTTCTAAGGAAATATCAACCTTATTGCAGATCTAAAGATTCTAAAGATGACATCTTTAGAATGACCCAACAAGAGGATGAAACCTTAGAGGAATACTTGGAACGGTTTATCTATAACTTGCAAAAGTCTAAACACCGAACTATGCCTCTTGAACTGACTCGCTCAATATTCTTGAAAGGTATCAGAGATGAGTACATGGATGACCTCAATTTAATGGGAAAAGGTGACATCTCTGTTTTACCCTTTGAAGAAATCGCTGATTTATGCGAAAAGTATTCAAGGAGTAAAGCTAAGATGGGAAAGAGAACCTTGTCATCCAAGGCCATTAAGTCCAATTCAACAAGTGTCACAAGGGCTGAGATAGGCAACCTGTTAGAAGAATTCAAGACAGATTTATTAAGCACAATAGGGAATCAAATTGATACTTTAAAAGCCAAAAAGAAACAAGACACTGAGGACCAGGTAATGTCCATTTTCTGCCCCAAGTGCCGGAAGAAACATGCATTAAAAGACTGTCCACTAGATAGCATCCAAGTTTGTGCTTTCTGTACTGAACATCGATGGACAATATTTAATTGTTCCTAAGTTTAAGGTTTTGCCAGAACTATAAACATGGCAGCTAATGCAGAAGATGGAACACATGTATTACATGGGCGCAAAAAGACCATGGCAGCCAAGGCCAAACCCTCAAGGTATGTTCCCAAATCAAAATTTGCAATTTCCTATGAATGATCAGATGTATGTGCAGAATTCATGGAATGTACCAATGCCATGGCAGCCCCCAAACAACCCACAACAACAATGGATACCATCTCAACAATATACTCAACCTTATCCTACATATCCTCAGTCATATTCCTCGTACCAACAACCATACCAACAGTACTCACATCCTCAACCATATCAGCAGTACCCTCCGCAAGTTGGTTATC